>CACRXK020008525.1:0-20657 GCA_902702795.2 Paramuricea clavata | reverse complement strand
AATCACACATTAAGCATAAGCGCCGGACATGCAGTATAACAAATCATTTTATTGATGTGCATGAGGCGGATCATTCGAGCTTAAAATTTATGCTTATTGACCAACACCATAGTGAAGTACTTAAGAGTGAAAACTTTTGGATAGGAATGTTGTTGACCAACCGGAAGGGCCTTAATGGTAGTCATGATTTCGCCCAACAATAGTAATTTATTCATAATTTATTGTATATAAGTATGTTCTGTGTAAAGCTATAGGCACTCTGAAGAAGGCTGTGGCATGCAGCCGAAAATTTAGTTTTTGTATTTAATATAACTTTTTTTTAATAAACTTCTTCAAACGTAGCCGTTCTGTTTGTTACATATATATATATATATATATATATATATATATATATATATATCTATGGCCTTTAGGTCATATTGAGCGCTCTACAGGATGAGCCATGCCGCTTACGCATTGCGCACGCTCACTGCTTGCAGTTTGAGCGCTCTGGCATGGTTTGATGTCCCACAATCGTGAGGCATCAAAGGTAACTATAAATAAGAGTTACTTTCATCCTGCTCATCAGCACTACACTGATGAGGCCCATTAGGCCGAAACGGTACCGTCTGTAGTTATATATATATATATATATATATATATATATATATATATATATATATATATATATATATATATATATATATATATATATATATATATATATATATATATATATATATATATATATATATATATATATATATATATATATTAAGATGAAAATGTTCTAGAGTGTGTATTATATAATTTCCATACCCAGCGCGAGCAGAAATATGTTGTTTATGACATTCAGTATATATTTCATAATTTCCAGTCTTAAATCTGTCTGATCGTGTAGCTCAGTAGGTAGAGCGTCGATCTAGTAATTCGAAGGTTGAGGGTTCAAGACCCAGCCGCGGCAGACAACATCTTTCTACTCGCGCTGGGTATGGAAATTATATAATACACACTCTATAACATTTTCATATTCGCCGAGACGAAGTCGAGGTGAATATTCCCCGATAATCACCGAGCCTGAGGCGAATAATTGTTTTAGTATTTTTGCACAAGTTTTTTTAAATTTTGTGTTTTTCTGGTCTGAATTCATTTTAATTTCGCTCATTTCTTTATCATTAACTTCAACAAAACGGCTAGCCGCCATTTTGAAAATTTCGATTTTGTTATATTCACTTGTAGGTGAATATAACAGATTAATACGTCAAATTTGACCAATCACCTTGTAGGATTTGTTATGTTCACTTGTGCAAAAATACTAAATATATATATATTACTTTATTTTTAATCATGCAGGCAAAGAAAGTTACTTTGGGACACAACAGGGTTGGCAGCACACTGCCTGTAATTTCCATAAATCACACAAAGTTGCTGAATGGTTTCAAAAAATTGAAATGGGGACAAGAAGATTTTCGAAGGTCCGGTATTTAGTATAGATATAATATCGTAGGCATTTTTTCATACCATGGACTGGTGTATGCATAGGGCATTTGCACCACTGAGCCCCCTTCCCCAAAACTGAAAAGAGAAAACGTAAACGGCCTATTGCCCAAAGTCAGGGCCATATAGGACCTGTATATTGAGTAAATGAGTTTAACATTGAAAAGAAATTTAAAAAAACACAATGTTTTGGTAAGCATACTTAAAATTTATGTTCACGGTGTTTGAATGTTTAGCATGCATGCAATTTATTACAAATTTCACCATCAGAAGCTGAGAATTTTTTAAATGTGTTCTCAGAATGCGCGAAATGCTATTTCAGAGACCCAAATCTTAAAAATTTCATCGGACCCCCCCCTAGGTAACTCGTGCCTGCAGTACGTACTATCCTGAGGGGGGGGGCGGACCCTTTGACAGATTTGCCACACCACTGAAGAATCCTTAAACAATTCACCGATAATATATCAGCACATCTAATTGTCAAGACTATATATTGGATGTTTTCATGCAGGCCTATATATACACTTTATGTCTTTGCCTTCCTGCTTTTCACGAGGTGTTGCGTTTAACGAGCTCAGTTTACTGGCAAAACAAATATTTTTTCTTCATGCATGCATGCATGCTGGACTTGAATTAACGATTGCATGGATGTTCATGTTTTCGCATTTTACATATTAAACCAAAATCGTAAGATGTTCTCAATAAAATTCCGAATTTTGTAAAATGAATAAAAAATCCAATATATCTCTGCTCATTTTGCATGCCTCCTTTTAAATTTGTGTCAATTAAATTAAAACACTTCAATATTAACATTTAAAACAATTAAACAACTCAGCCTCGTTGTCGCTCATACATAGGGACAACTAGCTCGGCTTCGCTGTCTAATTGTTTTAGTTTAAACCTCGTAAAGAATGTATATGCCAGAACAATTGACGCGTTCTGCATATCTAAATATATGGGGTTATTTAATGTGATTCCCTGAATGCTTTTAATTCCAGATTATTCACAAGATTGTTACCAATCCCATTTGCACCAAAAAAGTCTAGCCAGTCCTTAAAGGACAGAATAGATGGCCGTTGCAAAATGGAGGACCTTATGAAGCAAGTGCGACAAAGTATAACTGTCATTATTAAATTGCACAACGACTTTGCCTCCATGACGGATGACCCTTTGTTTGATGAAATTCAAACCATCATCACTTCATACAGTTGAGAGAGAGAGATTGTACACAAAGCATGAGTATAAATATCACGTGAAAACTAGACCATTGCATGGGTCAAAAGTGAATAAATGGTAAATTCATAATCGTGTACGTTTAGATTCTGGACAAACTGGAATTGAAGGATACATTTTGGAACGGTCTTTTGTTATTTATGAGAAATGTTATGTTGCCAAAATACCAAGATATTCTATGTGGGAAATCGTTGGAGAGCTGTGAGGAAAGAGTAAAAGCAAAAGAGCAATTTTTTACAAGTCTTGAACAACTGTTCAATGCTGTATCAGAAAACCCTGAAGAGGTATATATTATAAACCAGTTTTCCACTTCAACTGTATTGTATAGCTGAACTGGTACCACCGGTATATCACTTTGTTTTCGGAGCACTCAATTAACTGATGACTGCCACACAAAAGGATGATACAATATACAGTGACACTAAATGTACATATGTCTGAAGTGGAAAACAACCTTTAGTTCATTGGAATATATATCACATCACTTAATCATGGGATTATAAAATTAATGCAAATTATTATTAATATATCTTTTAAGTATAAAGTTTGTTCGTTCACTGCAACCAGGTATATTAATCATGATTCGCTTGCTACTCTGGTTTAAATAAATTATTACACTCTATGCCGTATGTGGCGTATAATTTTTTATCTCATATGCACAAATGACAATTGATCATGCATGTAACTTTCACTATATGGTAATTAAGTTACAACTAAACTGTTTTCAATGTTGGACCACCTTAAATGGAAAAGATTTCAAGTCAACATTTAATAGTCAAAATCAAAAATTCTTTTTAATGCCTGCGTTGAAGAAGGAAGGTGTACAGACTATATGCTGATGATAGAGGTATGGCCAAATAAAAATAATAGTTGGTTTCAGGTTTCACAGCCATGTTTTATGTGGGTAGGTAGGTCGGAAAAAATTTTATTTTAAAAAAGTATTTTATCTCAAATATGCGATAAATATAAGTTAAAACTCATTATAAACTCCAGCTCTTAGTTTTTATTGTTTTTACATCAAGTTTTCACCTGCATACATATAAAACTTGACATGCAAGGTAACGAGCAACAACTAAATATTTAATGTCAACAATGTTCAGTCTAAACGTTTAAATGTCAATAAAATGTTTTTGGTCGGTCATATTTTTGACAGGTCGGTCGGAAACCTGAAACCAACTATTATTTTTATTTGGCCTATGCAAGACTGAGTGCATGCATGCCCTTTTTTATTGATTGACTATAATTACACATATTATATAGGCTAAAGGATTCTTCAAAGCCAGTGTTCGCACCAAGACTTGCAATTGCGGTGAGGTGGTTGTTATATCGTTGGCGAAAGCAGTACCGTTTGCCGATCTAAAGATGACTTCGGAAGCAATGCGGCGTTACATCCAATCAAATGGTATTGGCTGTAGAGGGAAAACAATGAGAGCGGGAAACACATCTGCCACATGTGTACATGTGAAGCATAGCAGCTTACCACCATCCTTGCTTCAAATCATTAAGCCCACATCAGGTATTATATATATATATTAATCTAAAAAATGTGTGCAATAGTACCGTTACTGGCATGCACATACGATATTGTACCGGGTTTCCAAACAAAAAAAATTGCGCTGTTTGATATAATGTAATGTAAAAACTATTAACTATTGCAATCAAATAAGTTTTATTGTATTCAGAAAGAGCTAACTTAGATTTTGATATATAATATTCGAATGTCCGTACTCCGTACACAACATTTACTGAGGTATCGAATCGATGTTTTAACTCATCGAATAAGCATATTTGACAATGTTAAAAGTTTGCATAAAATTGCCTGTCAAATATTATTTGGTTAAACTTGATATATTATTTATTGTGGCCAAAAGAATTAATGAATGAAAAGATAGTTGTTGGATAAACAATTTATTCATTCGTCTTAAAAAGTATGTCCGTTTTTTGTAATATTAAACCATTATTTTGTAAATATATATATCATACCCTGTAAATTAATTTAGATTGCTCTGAAGATGTTGTATTGTAAACAACGAAACGTTAGCTAATAAATGTTTTACTTTTATTATGTTTGGTTCAAAGTTATTTGCTGGGCTCTGCTCTTTATCTTTTTTATGTATTACTGTATAAAGCCGGTACTACTGTATTGGCAGTGTATAGTTAAAGACCATGTCAAGTCCGTAATGTGAGCGGCAAACGATATCTGTTTACATTTTGAACTGCTATATTTGTAAAATGAGACATAACTAAATATCTAACATTTTTCTGGTTCGCAATTGTAAATGAATATAAACTAGGTACGTTTCAATTCAAAAAGTTCGAAAGATCCAATGTTTATATCTCTGGGCCCCATTTGTTTATTTTGTTCTGAGCAAAACTGATACGCAGAACGGACGTGACATGGTCTTTAAGTTTTTGGTTTCTTATTTTTGGCTTTATACATTGAGTAAGTTCACTTATAGTAATATTACGGCTAGGTATATAACAAAGTACAAAAGTCGTGCACAAAGCCATATTGCGTAAACTGCGTAAATATAATCAGATCTATGTTTACGTTTTGTCGCGTGTTGGGTACGAGTTTTTCTTCCTTGACAAAAAGACCAATAAATAAGAATAGAAAAGCAGTCTTGCATTTTCGATTCAGTTTTGAACAGAGATTTTCCGAAGTTGACAAGTCTCTCTTTTCTCGCTCCGCCCCTCCGTACTACGTCATGTAATGTACACTATAGTGGATCGATACTATATGACAATGAAGGAGAGACTTGAAGCAAGTCTAGTGACACGTTGGTCAGGTGAAACCGTGAAATGTATTCTCGGTATACGCACAACGCGCAATACGAAGTAAACAGCGAGAAGAGAGCGTAAACAGCGAGAAGAGAGCATAAACAGCCAAATGAGTTCACCAAATATGACTAGGTTGGCTGGTTTCTATCTTTCTCCCAGTGTTGCTTTATCACGCCTTATCTGCTCTATCAACTATATGCTCATATGCTCGAATGGCTTGCAACATGTACGCAACGCGTACCTATTTTTAAATGTCTCATGCTTTTTTCGCTTCCCAAGAAGTATGAATACATGCATGGCTAACTTATAATAGGACATTACGCAAAATTAAATTTTACTAGTTGAATTGCAAAAATTGAAATTGTTAGTAAGTCAATTGACAATTGTTTTCATATAAATATGAATTTATATGTATATGTTATATTGTAATATATCTTATGTACCAGTAATGGTGTAATGGAATAAACATGCATGCATATATTATTATTATTATTGTTATTATTATAAATTTTATCAGACATGTTTTTCAATTTAGTTTTACTCATTTTTAAAGCATGCACCAAATATATTCAAACATTCAGGGTAGGTGATCATTTTTAGCACAGTTAATATAGTAGCCTTTCCTAAATACCATAAAATTTGTTTGAGTGCAATAGCTATTGTAGTTTTTACCTCGCATGAAATCAAACAGCACAACTTTTTTGGGACACCCTGTAACCTGTATAGGACATATCAGTTTATTTATATCATGTTACTTTAGTACTTTTAGATAACCCACCGGAATTTGCAAAAAATGATGGGAGTAGTATTCAGAAAGAAAATGAGGCAGATACTGGTAATTAAAATGCAATTTTCATAAATAATGTGCATGTTTAACTGGCTGATAGAGTATAAGAAATATCTTTCAAATTCAGTAGACTGTAAATAGCTGGGCCAAGTGTGTCTTAGATTTCTTTAAATTTTTTTTTGTGAATGGAAGATTCTTATCATTAACATAATCAATGGTCAATGCCTTCAGATGTGCCTGTACTGTGGTATTTTACTCTCTCAAACATCTGACTATTTTACTTGTCAGTTCACGTTCGGTATGGAGTTAATGGATAAATACACAAAAGTGGCCATTTACAAGTTTGATTATTGTCTATTTTATTAGATAACATGATAAGTGCACCTGTTATTCTCTTTAAGCAAATAATCCCTCTCAAGGGAATGATCTTCCACAAGATAATCTTCCTCCTGGAAACAATCGGCCTCCAAAAGAAAATGATCTTCAAGGAAATGATCCTCTAAAGATAATTGATGACCCTAAAGGAAATGATATCAATACTGGTATTTAAATATTTTTGTAATTTCCGACATCACCACCCACCCCACGAAAATTATGTAGATTAAAAACTTGAGCATATAATTGATTATTCTGCTGATGTATGAATGCAACTGATGCATCCTATCAAATGCATTCTTTTAACACTTCTACTAAATGCACGTTTTCACTCGATTATTGTACTATTTAATAACATTCAGTTAAATTAATTGACCGACGGCGAAACTCATGAGTAGCGACATGGTTGGATTAGTTTACAGACATGATTAACATTAACATTAATTATAGACAAGCCGGATTAGGAGGGTGATGAAACCAGCAGCCAGAAAGGAAGTGATTCAACAAGTAAGAAATATCAATATAAATGGTTCTTATAAATATATGTATGGCACGTGCATGGGATGCAAGTCAGCCAGTGTATGGGTAGACTCTTCATGTGAATAGGTATATTCTCAAACGACGCACCTGTAAATATAGTGCAATCTGCGTTGAACGTCTCGTTAGTGATAGCATATATTTATATCATGTAGTAATATAATCAAAAGTACCAATATATTAATGGTAGAAACCCATCATCTACTTTCAGAACAATATAAGCCGGGAAAAAGAAAACATGGTGATCTGAAGTGATTACTTGTCCAGTTATTATGAACCGAAAAAGGGAAAGCGTGTTGTAACGAAGCCAAAAAAAATGGATTGAGTCCATCGATCTATGTGAACTGTTTTTCAAGTTTGAAGACCTTTAAGTATGACAATACAGTGTATATGTATGTATATATATATATATATATATATATATATATATATATATATATATATATATATATATATATATATATATATATATATATATATATATATAATTAATGAATTTGTGTTGTGTTTGGGATTTTGTTAATTATCATAAAGAGCTGTTATAAGTTGTCATGGGCAAAATGTTGGTATTACTATACTATACTGGGGAGGGGTGTTAGCTTTCTTTGCCCGTCAAAGAAGGCGTGCCTGCGTTTTAGCGACCGATGATTAAAAGAAAACACTTTGCTATGTGGTCAATTTAAATTACAATTTTAAATATGTTTAATGTAAAAGCTACCAATTAACACAACTACGATCTTTAAATTTGTCTCACTAGATACAGTATTATAAAGTGGGAATATATGTTGGGTACCTCCAATAGTAAATAAAAGAGATCCTTTGAATTGTTTACATTTTGGAATTGAAAATAACATTCGGCTGATTCTTTTCTATAATAATATAAACATGAGGATGTGCCCGCAGAATCGGAAAAATTTATACTAACAATCGGACAAATCACAAAAGGACAACGAGTGCAGATTCAGGCACATGATAGTTTGCCTTTTTTATGTTTACCATACAAAAGCATATCACTTTACCTGAAAACATGAATTTTCTCAAGAGTGTCATACCTCGATCAGCCCCCTCCCCGCTAGTTTTGCCCATGTAAGTTGTAGGAAATTAATACAGGTATAAGATGTTTAATAAATAAGCGTCACTAAACTATAAGTTATAAATAACTGAAATTGTAGTAGTTTTATTTATATTTAAGTTCCGTAAAATGAGCATATTTAGTTAATAAAATAATTAAAGAATACGGTTAAATGCCCATGGAATAAATTTGTCAAAACGTATATCCATGCAGGTGTAAATTTTTGTATCAATTGTATGGTTTATCCAGTTGGTAGAAAATTAGAATGTGAAGGGCAATGTTGACACCGGACTAAACTTACAATGTATACTTTCGATTTTTCACCTTTTATTGTGTTCGAGTAAAAATATTAGGTTGTGTACATACTACCTAGATATAAGTATATACAGCTATTTCAATTAAGGTTGTTCACGAGCAAACCAGAAAAGGCGAATACGAGCGCGAAAGGCTGCTGGAAACCGCTTTGAAAATTCAATAATTTGTTAGCGATTTCCAGCACCCTTTCGCGCTCGTATTCGATTTTTCCTCCTTGCTCGTGGACACCCTTAATTGAAATAGCTGTTTAATATCCGAGTACATACGACATACAAGTACGAGTACATACTTAAATACGAGTATATGCAGATGTTCACGCGTGCGCTTTACAATTAACTGTGGTGTTCTCGTTGTAAAGAACGTGACCATATAACTAACCGTAACGATATTGTACATCGTAAAGCTCCAACTATAAGCCATGTGCTTATACAAGCTGTATAAAAAACGCAACCTCTTAATTTCCTAAGAAATCACTTTGCAATTCTTAATTTTAGGCCCCTGGGAATTGAAATCGAATTGCTAATAGATCTTATATCTCATTTGTGTCGGTTTTCTTTGTTCGTCCGAGGTTTATAACTAGCTTATATACCTTGAATAAATGATTAGATGAAACTTGTAGACAAAACGCGAGAATTTTTCATTAAAAACTTTTGAAAATGACAAAATATGTTGGAAAACCTCCGCAAATGAGATATAAGTTAGTTATAAACCTCGAAAGTCGGTTTATAACTGATATATTGCCCTCGGACGCTACGCGTCCTCGGGGTCAATATATCAGTTATAAACCTCCTACTCGGTTTATAACTCTAACATATTACTGTTGTTGTGCATTAAATAAATGCATAAATTTTGTTTTATCACCCGCGTGTGTAGTAATTTTGACAGTTGTGCTATTTTAAATTCCCTGGCCTCTAAAATCTTTTGTTTTGAAAACAATGTCGATTTCTTGAGAAATTCTGAGGTTGCGTTTTTTTTATACACCCTGTATTATTTTGTAAACGGGGGCTTATTTTTGGAATGGTTGAGCTTAGTTTTTCTGGTGGGCTTATACCACTGATCTAATAGTAGACTGGATATAGCTTCTCTAGGTGTGAAAAGTGAAGCCAAATTATATATGCGAAAATCACTTCCGGGGACCACGGAGTGATACAAATTACTATAGAAATGTATGGCGGACAACGTGAACCAAGGTGAATTTTCCCGAATTTGAGATACTTTGCGAAGTTTTACCAAGCTCATCGCTCCACCATCGGTAAAAGATGTTATGTTAATGCTTTTAAAACGAAAATTATCCAGATTGCCCTAAAATATCGTCAATTTTATTCGTTCAAAGTTGTCCATGCGGGAATTATATTTTATCGCCACAGTGGTATGACAACACAATTTCTAGTTTGCTTTCCAATTACGGAGACAGAATATGATCAAGCAAGCTTTTAAAGGGAAGTAAGTAGTTCATTTATCATTTATGTTTAACCTTGATCGACCAGAAGGTTTCAAACTTTCAAATTATCCATCTTAATAAGCCTTAACAAAATACATGTCTTTTATACTGTAATAGTTCTAAAGATATGTAATAAATATATTTGTACTTTTAGTACTTGTTTTTATTTGTTATTCTGTTAAACTGGAAGACAATCTTAATGAAGCTTTCTGTAGTAAGAGTGAATCTACTTTTATATTGCAGTTGAATTTTGAACTTTCAGTTGCAGAGTCAGAGTGTAATCATGGATAATACAATCCATGGCTGAGGCAGAGTGTATTGTTCATTAATTTTGATCATTTTATATATAAACGTTTGTTATTGTAAAATATTCATTGGTGCTTTTCAGCCAAACTCCCAGCATATACAGGGTGTCCCAAAAAATGTTCCCTCTGGCTCTGTTGTTGGCTAATTACTGTGAGTAAAGCCTGGTTCAGTGCTTCCATTTTCAAAATAGAAATTTCCTATTTTTGAGATCAAAATTTCTCGAAATTCCTTAGATTGTATACATAATTTCCTTGAAATTTCCTTGAAATTTCAATAAGCAGTTTGCAGTGATTTTGTACAACTGACAAACTTATATAATTAGTTTTAAAGGCACAAAATAGCACAATTAACACAGATGTGGGCTGGGTAAAAAACACAGGCTATTTTACTGTTTAAAATTAAATATTTGTTGTGATTTTACAACATATACGATTCCACTGATATAATTAATTAACTATTCACAGTGGTTGGCACCAAAAGTTACTAAATCTCATCGCTCAAAAACTTTCGGAAGTTTTCGGAAACACGAAGAAAAACTTATAAACAGATTTTTAATTAACATATTTTATAAATAATGATACTTCACTCAAAAATGTAAAAAATAGTGAAACCTTCTTCTGCACCAATGCACTGGGATGAATATTTAAAGACTATGTAAAGTCCGTAATGTAAACAAACGCTTTGTTTACATTTTGAACTCAGTGCTAGTTGTAAAATATGATTAGATATATATTATACTGAATTTTTTTAAAAACACTCTTCTGGTTCGCTATGCTTGTAAATGAGCACAGACTAGAGATTCAATTCAAGAAAGTTCAAAAGATACGAAAGATTAATAACATTCCAACGGTCGGGTACCGACCAAAACGTGTGCGCAGAACAGACTTTACATGGTCTATGACATGTCTTTAAGTTTTTCGGAAAAAATCCTTAGATTTCCTTAGATTTTTTCTCTTCCTTAGATTTTCCTTTTGGACCATAGAATTTCCTTAGAAAAGGAAATTTCCTTGAAAATGGAAGCACTGGCCTGGTTTCCATATGGTCATAAAGGTCATAAAAATAGTTGCAATTTTCTCAAAGTTCAGTATATAATAGTTTATACCTGTAAACCACATATAAATCATAAGTATTCACTAGTTATAATCCACTCTGCATATTTTCAGTTCTAAAATGTTGTATTTCGGCTGATGAGAAAGATTATGACTCGATCTTTTGACCATATGGAAACCAGGCTTTATAGTACTTAATCAACAACAGAGGGGACATTTTTTGGGATATCCTATACATGTGCCTGTGGGTTTATACACACCCCAAGCCCAGGGGTATTCAAAAAAGAAACACTGGTTGCAGTTCAAATTAACCCTTGATAAAAGAATTTTCTTCATGGCAGCAGGCTTCCCAGACCAAAAATTTCCTGCCAATTTTTTTTATAAATTTGAATTTTGGTTGTAATTCAATAACAGCGTCGTGTATTTAACAATTATTCACTGAAGGCGAGGTGATTAGTTGGGGAGTATTCACCGAGAGGAAGATTTGCCCAATCAACATGTAGTATTTGTTATGTTCACTTGTGCAAAAATACTAAACTACCTTACTAATTAGTCATATACTACCTCAATATTAAGAAAAATATAGGTTTACTAGAATTAGGGACATGAAGGAATTCTATGAAACAATATTTGAATTTTGTTTTCAGATTGTAAATCCGAATTTATATCAGTATTCATGCACTATTCAATAATAGTAGTACGCCCTTGTTTTCCACATGTATCATAATCATGATAACAGACAGTCTTATATAGCACTCCCACATGATACAAATTTTTATGTTATGATTGTTGTATTTATTCTCTAATTGTGATGTTTGTTACTTTAAGTACCCAGGGCTTCTGCGCTTATTGCTCTCAGAGAGCAATAAGCACACGCTGCAGAAGCCCTGGGTACGAGGTTGTGCTGATTTTTGAAATTTCTCGAGCTTCATTCTTGATATCTTGCTTTTCCTTAAAAATTTCCTGTGAGATTAAAAAAATTTCCTGGCAGCATGCTGCCAGACTTTCTCATGCCTTGGTTCAAATGTTGTGTTTTGTCTGGGGTTTCTTGACATTGTGGAAACAGCACAACTGGTTATGGAAACCATGCTTTTGAAGTATAGGCAATTAGAAACTTAAGTTAGAAATAATGTCATCAATAATTGGCCAAGGCAACTTAAAAAAGCATGTATATTTTATCTTCTATTGTCAGAATATCACACTCCCTATAGTTGCCTGACAATTTTACTTTGGTATCAATGAGTTGAGTCCATCAGTGGTTGAGGTTTAATTAAGCAGATTATTATTTCAAATTAACTTTGAATATATTTTATATTTGTTCTTATATTAAAACTCAATTAGATATTGAATGATAAATACACCCCACATTTTAAATCAATTTTGTTGTTCTAACTTCTAATTCAAAATTCAACTTCATTATTAAAGTAGATTCACTCTACAGAAAGCTTCATTAAGGTTGCCTTCCAGTTTAACAGAATAATAAATAAAACAGTACTAAAAGTACAAATATCTTTTATAGCACCAACTCATGTCAATATATTTTGTAAAAAGGCTTCATAGTAAGATGAATAATCGAAAGTTTGAAACCCTCTGGTCGATCAAGGTTAAACATAAATGATAAAATGAACTACTAACTTTCCTTTAAAAGTATGCTTGAGTATAGTAGATCATATTCTGCCTCCGTAATTGGAAAGCAAACTAGAAATTGTGTTGTCATACCACTGTGGCGATAAAATATTATTCCCGCATGGACAACTTTGAACGAACAAAACTGACTATATTTTAGGGCAATCTGGATAATTTTCGTTTTAAAAGTATTAACATAACATCTTTTACCCACGTTGGAGCCATCAGCTTGGTAAAACGTCGCAAAGTATCTCAAATTCGGGAAAATTCACCTTGGTTCACGTTGTTCGCCATACATTTCTATACACTCCGTGGTCCCCGGAAGTGATTTTCGCATATATAATTTGGCTTCACTTTTCATACCTAGAGAAGCTATATCCAGTCTACTATTAGATCAGTGGCTTATACACGTGGGGGCTTATACACGTGGGGGCTTATCTCGTATGTTAACGGTATTCTAATGTTTTTAATAATTCTTGTAAAACAAAAATAATAGTTGATTTTAATGAGGTTATATATTAATCAAAGTTAATAGCCAAAGAACCATGTGTGTTCCGGACGTTTTGGTGTCATCGCTGAGATGCCCCTTGCAGGTGAACACATGGGAAAGATATGTTCATTAGTCAATTGGCAGGTAAAGAGTAACAATAAAAAAATTATATTTTTTTAAATCTGCCACCAATTTTATTGGTGTGATGGGTGGCAGTTCAATAGTATAGGCCCTGGGATACACGAAACCGGAAGTGCAAGAAAACTTGCAGTAGTTTCTAAAGCGCATGACTTTGAATAGGGACGTTTAGCACTCGTAAAAATTTTCACAGACGAATATTGCGATTCACGAAGAAACGTATTCGTATTGACATATTTTTGATAGAAAAACTTTGACTAGCGAACATTGCTCAATTAAGTTTTGCGAAATAACAGTTGGATGAGAAGCCAATCACATCTCTCCCTTTACTCATCGAACGCAGAGCCTAATTTTCAAGAAGTGACCGAGTGAAAATATGGATCTGTGGACGAGAATGGGATTTTTGATAATCCAAGTACCACCGCTAGTGATCATGCCAATAAGCATCCAAACCAGCGAGTATGTATTATCGGTAAGGAGGATCCATTGGGTAAATGTGGAAACAATACCCACGTGGTAGACGCAGATAATAAGGCGTTATTTTTGCGTCGTTTTCTTAGCAAAGTAGTGTGTCAAGAGTAAAGTTCGATGGCAAAAATTGGTACGAGTGAGGACACAGAAATTGATATTTTTCCCCTGTCAACCAATTTTTGTCTATAATGCAGTATACAAACCAGTGGCGTAACTACTATATGTATTTAGGCCGGGGGCCCACAACCCCGATGGGTCAAATGCCCCCCCCCCCAGGCTCGGGCTGTAGAGCAAAAACATTGGCCAGGGAGGCGTGTGATATGCTACAATGTCGTTTCCTGACCATAAGAATTCAGTAAAATCTGTCCCAAAGACTACACTACACATTCAAACATTTTCCATGTGACAAGTCTAAACACCAGTTTGGTACACGGCTAAAAGAACATCAAAAGGCTGTTTCAACTTTAGACAAGGGAAAATCAGCTTTAGCCTAACATGTATGTTACACCAAACATGAGATTGCGTGGGAAACACACAAACAATCGCTATGGTCAAAGACTTTGCCTAGAAGCGTGGCATATAAATATGAGTCATGCTTTGAATAGGGATGACGGTGCCTATTTGCCAGAGGAATATATGCATCTTCTTGGCAGGTGACGTCATCCCTTGGGCATTTAAGAAGCCACGATCGCAGTTTTAGCACAGAATAAGGCACACAGAAGGGCCACTTACGTCGGAAGCTTTGAAGTTTTTCACCCCTGATGAAGAGACTAGACTGGAGTGTCGAAACGTTGGGTCTTGATTACAATTCGACTGCATGGGCTTTGTAATAATTTATTTAAACCAGAGTAGCGTTCGAAACATGATTGATATACCTGGTTGCTGTGAACGAACAAACTTTAAGTCTGAAAATAATTATTTTAATTCGAATTAAGGACATTTCAAATTCGTACCCTAGATTCCAGAGCCTTCGATTAACCGTGCTAATCACAAAATGGAATTAGTGATTGTGACTTATCAAAGAATCTTTCCGTTGAACCAGTCAACCAGAGCCTTCACAACGTTTCCAATTTATCATTTACTGTCGAAGGGTAGGGTAGGCGTGACGACAAATTAACCCGTTTACTGGCAGCAGTCACCTACTGACCAGTAAAATTGATGTTTGGCATTGATAGACAGTGAATCAATCACAAATCTTAAAAATAATAAAAATTCAAAGGTAGAACATTGATAAGATCCCATCGAAATTTTGAATTCAAACGATTTTTATAATCGTTTAATAATTACGAAATTAAAATTTCTCCTGAAAAGATCAAAATTGCTGACATCATCATTAATAATTACGTGAAGCACTAACTATTTTAATACAAAATAAAACAATAGTAACTTCTAAAATAAACATTTCCATATTCTAGCTTTCAACAAAAATTCAGTAATTATCATGAAAATCCTGATGATGACAAAATCTTAATCAAAAGCTAGAATATGAAAATGTTTATTTTCGGAGTTCCCGTTGTTTTATATTTCATCATTAACAGCTCTAGTGTTATTTATAATCTCTGTCGCCTGTCGGTTTTACTCAGGCATGTTTATATCTTGAATTTATTAAATTATAGCTATTTCTCTTATGAAGTTTTGTTTGTGGAGATTATCTTGCATGCTATAAAGAAGGTACATCAACATGTATTTAAAAGTTTATTACTTTGCATATCTCATATACATTCCTATATACATCAAAGATATATATATATATTATTTCGGGAATATACATAGATATTCCGGGCATATACAGTTTCAAAAAGTTCTCCAAACCAAACAAATTGCTCTCATCTATTTTGCTTTTTTTATATATTTGACTTATTTAAATCACAAATCCTCAAACCTTATTGCCATTGAAGTTGGTGTTGTCGTTGAAATCTATAGAAACTCTGTCTCCGACCATCGCAGAACTGCTAGGCTAAAGGAAAAGCAACGGCAGTGTGACCAGATTATAAAATTCGATTATGCTAAATAGCTGAGAAAATTATGCTAAATCATGATAAATTATGCTAAATGTAGATTTCATTAAAATATGGATGAAATATTAATTTGTAAAACTGTTAAATGCAGGGCCGTAGGAAGCTCTTTTCGATTGGGGGGGCTGAAAGCGAGGGCCGAAGACCCGAGGAAATTTTTAAATTTAGAGTCTCTAAAATGCCATTTCCTGGACTTTGGGGGAAGATTTAACAGAATTCTGATAGTCAGAAAACAGCGTTTTAGTATGTCGAAATTTACAGGAAAGTATGGGCCAGACTGTAGTATTATAAATGCGCGGCGGGAATTTTCGTCGTAAATGGCAGTTGCGCGGAAATGAAGGCAGAACATTTGAGAAAATTTCGAAAATCTGGAGTCTCTAGATGGTCTGAAATGGCATTTTCAGAGTTTTCTTTCGCAAGACCCAACACGCAAAAGACAAAATAAATCATTAGTTCATCAAAAATGTGCAGATTTTGTGGGATTTTCTTGAAAATGCGCGACAGAAATTCAGCTAAAATTTCTACGCGAGGAACGATCTGGAGTATGAGTAATATCTTCATTCTTTGCAGTTTGTCACAGATTAAATGATAAAGTTTGCATGATTTTGAAAAAAGAATGATTATTAGCAAATTATTGGGGGGGGGGGCTGCAGCCCCCCCCCCGGTTGCTACGGCCCTGTAAATGCCATCGGCTATAATAGCAGAACGAATGACATACGAGTTTATGAAAAAGAAAGTTTAAACCAACGAAAGACGCCATGACCATGTATCACGTGACGTGTCCAGGGAATCAGAATCAGACCACAGAATAGGAAGTTATACCAGAAGCGTAACTCTAGTCGTTTCCCTTATTGTTTGACGTCCACGAAAATTTTAACTCGCTCACGTCAGGCCACGCCATCCTGGCTAGTACAGCCGGAAGTTTTTATCAGGATTTGGTAGGTACAAAGTGCCGGTTGTACTAGCCAGGATGGCGTGATTGATGACGAATCGCTTGTAAAAACGCGGACAAATATTTGCTCGAGTTACGCTTCTGGTATAACTTCCTATTCTGTGATCAGACTGAGCGCTGCCATATGCATGGTCGGGGGGTCCTCATTTCGACTTTATCAATATACATTTTAGACTACTTGTCTACTATTCCTCAAATTTCCACCCCTCCCCTTTACGAAAAATTAAAGCATATTTGAAATTTGCAAAAAGAAGTTTTTCAGCATTATACTAACATTATGCTCAAGCAGTTATTTTATGCTAAAATTAGGCTAAATTTCATTATTCCAAATCTCTTCAAAAAATTGTGAAATTATGCTAATAAAACTAGCATAGTTATGCTAAATCTCGTCACATTGAAGCAACCTCGTACCCAGTGCCTCCCCGCCCGATTTTTTAATAAAAAATTGGCGGCTAGCCCTGGGTACGAGGTTGAAGAAAAGCGGACGACAACTGACAAATTAACTAATTATTTCCGTTCTACCTCATTATTATTGCTTGTACAGTGTGCATAGCGTGTATAGTGTCACGTGTTTACTGCATATACCACTTTACTGGCTGTGGGGTAGTATTGCTTGTATAGTGTGTATAGTGTGTTTACTGCATATACCATGTTTACTGCCTGTGGGGTAGTATTGCTTGTACAGTGTGTATAGTGTGTTTACTGCATATACCACGTTTACTGGCTGTGGTGTAGTATTGCTTGTATAGTGTGTATAGTTTGCATAGTGTGTTTACTGCATATACCACGTTTACTGGCTGTGGGGTAGTATTGCTTGTACAGTGTGTATAGTGTGTATAGTGTGTTTACTGCATATACCATGTTTATTGGCTGTGGGGTAGTATTGCTTGTATAGTGTGTATAGTGCGTATAGTGTGTTTACTGCATATACCATGTTTACTGGCTGTGGGGTAGTATTGCTTGTATAGTGTGTATAGTTTGCATAGTGTGTTTACTGCATATACCATGTTTACTGGCTGTGGTGTAGTATTGCTTGTACAGTGTGTATAGTGTGTTTACTGCATATACCATGTTTATTGGCTGTGGGGTAGTATTGCTTGTATAGTGTGTATAGTGCATATAGTGTGTTTACTGCATATACCTGTTTACTGGCTGTGGGGTAGTATTGCTTGTACAGTGTGTATAGTTTGCATAGTGTGTTTACTCATGCATATACCATGTTTACTGGCTGTGGGGTAGTATTGCTTGTACAGTGTGTATAGTTTGCATAGTGTGTTTACTGCATATACCAGGTTTACTGGCTGTGGTGTAGTATTGCTTGTATAGTGTGTATAGTTTGCATAGTGTGTTTACTGCATATACCACGTTTATTGGCTGTGGGGTAGTATTGCTTGTATAGTGTGTATAGTGTGTATAGTGTGTTTACTGCATATACCATGTTTATTGGCTGTGGGGTAGTATTGCTTGTATAGTGTGTATAGTGCGTATAGTGTGTTTACTGCATATACCATGTTTACTGGCTGTGGGGTAGTATTTACGTGCTTTGTTGAGCTCTCTAAGAGAACTGCTATAAACGATATTTTATCGCTTTTAAACATTCGATCATCGCGAAACATATTTCTTGGACACTTTGTAAAGTTGTTTTGACTTTGGTATTGCTATCCTCATTGCTATCGACCTCAAATATAGTTTATAGTCTGGTCAGTCTGGTGGAACACATCGAGCAGACGAGCACGACAAAGCACCAAGTACGATGTCGAAATCAAATCTTAGGATGTCGTGGTCTGGCGATTATTCATCACTACAGGAGTTCGTTGAAGACAAGTTGTGTTTAGTTGGAAAATGGTCATCTATTGGGGGCGAAAAGAAGCAGTTCGAGGGGGGAAATATTGTGATAAATTGGTGGAAAAACAAAAAATATTTGGCAATCTCCGGCGAGAAGGCAAGTGATATTGTATGTAGATTAACAACATTGTTTACCGACACTTATATATTCGACGATCATTGCACTGCCGCAGTTGATGTTGAGAATCCGATTAACAATAACTGTTCTTGTTTGCGTGTGGAATCTACTGTTGAAACGGAATGCATGAAAAAAAACTGCAATGTTGTGGAAGCCGCAAATGCTGCAATTAACCCAAATATGACAAATATTGGCGGCCAAATATGCCATTGTAAATGTAAAGAACTGTCCACGGATTTTGAGGGTATAAAACTTGACCTAGTGGTCAATGAAAGGATTATTCTTGATAACACCTCCCGTATTAGCAAGGTTGAAGGTTTATTGGCGAGATTTCAAACCGAAAACGAAGAAATGAAACGCCAATTAAGTAGTTTTGAAGCAAAAATCACTGAGCCGTTAAATCAAACATGCATACATCAAACACTCGAGCCTCATGTTGACCTTGAAAATAATACGAGAGCCTCTAGTTCTTTACAATGTCTGGATAATATGACTGAATTAAAAGAGGCAGAAAGTTTTGAAGATGCTTCTTTCAGTGGTGAGGGTCTTGGTAATAATAGCGTTATTGTATGCGAAGTTTTCATTGTTGATGACAATGAAAGATTATTAATAGAAACTGAAGAATTATCTGTTGGTCCAGATAATAAGCATAACAAAGCCCTAGAAAATTGTTCATTATTAAAAAAACCCAAGTTATTTCCATCGTTCAAAAAGCGGCTTATATAGGACAAAGGTCAAAGGCCACAGGTGTCCATCACCTAAACTACATACGCAGCAGAGTAATTTGGTACAGGGTAGAATAGCTAACAACCAACCCATTCCAACTCGAATCACTAGAAGAGAGGAACCGACGAATGATCGACGAAAAACTAGTCTGAGGCGGAAAAAAACAAAATCTTCATGTGAGCAGGTTTTTCGTTCAGAAATCAGACGGAAAGACAAAACGAAATGGTTCAGGTTTTATTACTAGATGATTTCTTATCCCTAAACCTATATAATCATCAACAAACATTAGTAAATGGACAAACAACTAATGCAACAAATTTTAATAACCTAATTTATATTGAAACATCAATGTTCCCAGATAAATCCGAAAGTATAAGCACTCAGGATACAATGTACCTGCATAGTTCCAAGTCTCATCAGGAGCCCCTTAACAGTGTTCCCCAAAGTGGTGAACCCTTGCTTATTCTATCTAATGTAAGATCACTTCTTCCTAAGATTGATGAGTTAGAAACTATTCTGAAAGCAAGTTGTATAAACATGGCCTTTATTACAGAAACGTGGCTGAGTGAAAACATCCACGACAGCGCTGTCGAAATTGATGGTTACTCCCTTGTCAGGCATGATAGAGTTAACAAGATAGGAGGAGGCGTGTGCGCCTTTATTAAATCATCTATTCCATTTAAATTATTACCCGAACTACAAGACGAATGTTTTGAAACCCTGTGGTTATATTTGAGACCGTATAAACTTCCTCGAGGCTTTTCATGCCTGATAGTATGTGTTATTTATCATCCACCATCCAACGATAATCATGCCCTAGTCGAACACATTATCTTAAGCCTCGATTTAGCCCTTATGAAGTACCCAAATGCAGGAATTTTCCTGGTCGGTGACTTTAATAGAT
>CACRXK020008524.1:5849-20657 GCA_902702795.2 Paramuricea clavata | reverse complement strand
TGATTTCATATTGCATGTGCTCTGTACTTCATACTGTTATTAAATTAATCATTTGACAAACATATTGCTATTATAAGTTCTTTGTAGGTTTGCATGGTGATAAAACATATAAAACTTTTGTTTGTGGAAACACCACGTAAATTTATTACTGCAAAGCTTGACATTTTATTAGCACTGATGAAGATCCGGGATTACGGATCGAAAGCTTTGCAGTAATAAATTTATGTGGTGTTTCCACAAACAAAAGCACTATATACAGGTATTGCTATTATAATTAAAATTGCATCCCTACATTTTGTCAATCATTCATGTGAATGTGATATGAAAAACAATCTTTTCTATATCATTGTGTCACCTTGTACCACAGGGCCTTTTTTAAGAATTTGGCCATCTACAAAAGGGGACCATACTATAATGAGTATGGAGAGATGACAGATGGTCGTTGCCCACTTGTTGGTGACAAAAAGTTTTGTCATACCATGGTATGACAAACTGGTTTGGTCTGGGCTTTGCCTCCCCCCCCCCCCAGTTATATAGTTAAAAAGGCCCTGTTGTACCATAGTACTATATTTCCTTTAGGCTACACAATAGGGATACATTAAGTATTGTGACAGGCCTGCAGGCAACATGAAAGGGATCGATGTTGGGGAGAGTCTGCAATCCGACAGCCTGTTCACATTTCGCTTGCCATTGTAATACTTCATATGTAAACCCATCATATGTGTGTCACTTGTTTTACACAAAATGACCCTAAATAATGCTCTGCAGATGTAAATAATGCTCTGCATATGGCTTGGTATGAGGCGGGTCATTGTGCATACAACAATCACAAACAAGTTGAAAACTCTATTATATATGAAATTTATGTAAAAGCAGTGTTGTGATATATTTTAAATAGTTCCTTGGACATTATGTATTCCAACCTATTATCTATATAAATTCCCTGCAGTACTAGCTGTTCTCTCACCATGGCAAGATAGTTCCATCATAGCTGAAGAAGCTGCCAGTTTGTGACTTTTGTAATGAGGAAATGACCTTCATGACACTAGAAATTGACTCGTCAACAGTGAGTGGTGCACCAGAGCCTCCCATATCAGTTTTCACCCAGCCTGGATGTACTGAAACAACTGTAATACCATCATCAGCAAATTCACCACTTACAGCTTTCGTAACCATATTCAATGCAGCTTTTGAAACTTTGTATGCCAACATGTATGCATTAGTGATATTATCTATTGAGCCCAAATCTGATGAAATATTGACAACTGCTGCCTCTGGTTGCTCACCCGGTTGCTTCATTTCGGCTGCGCGTTTCAACAAAGGTCGGAAAGCCTTGGTTATCATACATGGAGCAATAGTATTCACATCAAAAGTACGCCGCATTATGTCAGGACTTACTTCATCAAAAGTCTCCTTTAAATTCATCCCGGCATTATTTATGAGCAGATTTAAACCAGCCTCCTGAACAATATCTGATACTTGTTTCACCAGTTCGGGCAAACGAAGTCCAGAAACATCAGCCATATCAAATTCCAGCACATGTATATTGGAATTCGTCTCAGCTAATTTTTGTAACTCTTGTGCGTTCTCTGCTTTCAATGATCTACATGTTGCAATGATATGTTTTGGAACAGTAGATGAATTTAAAATATGTTTGATCATATTCAGACCAAGACCTCGATTGCTGCCAGTGATGACGACCGATGAAAACGTGAAAGACGCCATTTTCGAATCAGCAAGAATTCCTGTTGGCCCAGAATTCCAGGAATTCCTTGTGACTCAGTGTTTCCACAACGCATCATTCAAATTTCCTTGATTTTGCTTTAAAATTTCCTTGAATTTCCTTGAAATGGGATGTAATTTCCTTGAAATTTCCTTGATTAACCGAAGTATATTTCGGCAACTAGAATTCATCAATACTTATATAAAGTAAGACAGAAACAGAATGGTACATTTATTTCGTACAACTCTTAAAAACGAAGCCTTTACACAACAATTTTGAAAGCTTTAAAATGTAAAATACTAGAGTTTTAATATTGTTCTCAATAGTCAACAAATTCACATGACAAATAAATTCATATAAATTCGCCTGCACGCAGCACGCTACTTGATTTCCGCCTAAAATTCAGGTTGTGTGCAGCCTACTTATAATTAGTTTAATTAAATGAGGTTATGCAATAACAAAAGTTAACAGCTAGGGAACCAAGCCTCGTTACGTCGGCACATCATGTGACCAAAAGGGGGCCGGGCGAGTATGTAACAAGAGGTTGGCCGCGCATTGGTGGTATTAGTAATCATTGTGCGTTGGAAGCGTAGTAAACGTATTAGGAACAAAGATTTTAAATTGGCTCGTCCTGTTGCCTACATATCACCAGAGTTCGTGATCGGGCTTCAGAGTTCAGACGGCAGTATCTCAGGTTTCTAACCGTACTGGCAGGGCACCAACGGAAGGAGCGTCGCAACTCGAGATGATGGGAAACCCACCGCAAGTTTCGCTCGCAAAAAAAACACACAAAAAAAACCCCGGTCAGGTAGGCGATAGTTCTCTTCGCCAGAGTACAGGTATGTTTGTTGTTCATTTGTTGATGGTATTAATGTTGCGGCGGAATCCGAGACTATTCCCACAGTTAGCAGCATGCTCGGCGGTGTAAGCTAAAATATAAATAAAGAACGGAGCTGCCCCTGTTTACCTTTGAGGGCACAACGGTGGTGCAGAAACTTAATGCGCATAAAATAAAGAACGCGGTTATAGAATGGGTAGTATGTTTTATAATAGCTATACGGCGGTGCTCACAACCCATATTCACGTCAAGGTCGCGCGATTTGTGGGTTTACATGGCGCCGATCATTCGGACAACTAAACGTTTCAGAGGCAAAGCACAACCGCGGATTCCGCTGCTAATAATTTACGCGCTTGGGGTGTTATGCTTTATATAACTACCACACGGCAGTGGTAAATCATCCGAGTTAGCTAGAAACGTGCCTAGCCCGACCGCACAACGGAGCTTTCGTGAAGAAGCTCAAGCGCATTCAGAGTAAAGTTAGCGATCAATCGCAACGTAATCAAACGTTGCACCTGGTCTAGTTCTGTTAAATGTCTGTCAACACGAACACCTAAACACAGTTGTATTAATAGACAATTTTCCTATTAAAGTTCAGGATTTGCAACTTGCCGCACCTCCGGACTGTTCTAGGTCGAATTTATTGCTAGTTGTCTTCGCATGGGTTTCACAGGGATATTTTTACATCTTCGGTTAGCTGCCACCAACTGTTCGTCGGCCTTAGCTCATCCTAATGTCAATGTCCAATGACAAATATCTATCAGACGAAATTCGAGCTCGAACTGTGGCAGGTCCATTTGATACGCCACCTTTTCCTAATTACATTGACCTGAAGGTCAAGTGTCTTAAATCGCTAAATATCTGTTTTGAGGGGTGATGGTTCATCACCCTTGGTGGTCTGCTCAAGATACCAGTGGCATGGATCTTAACCCGAGTCCAAGTAACAGTAGTACCAGTAGTCGTTCCAGGCCACCCCTCGGTCACCCGGGCTAACACCTCACCATCCAAACGGGTAAGTATGGTGAACGAAGGTGTTAATAATTCTAGATTGTACTGACTCGGTCACAGGCTCCGAAAGAGTTTTTTTTTTATTTTTGCACGCGGATATATTGGTTATGAGCGAAGGAAAGTAATATAATTTAAAATTAATGAAAGGTTCCTGAAAGAATCTTCAAAACATTTCAATTGACTCAAAAATTCCTTAAATTTCCTTAGAATTTTCAAAAATTCCTTAGATTTCCTTGATTCCTTTTTTTCCTTGAAACGTCTTTTTTCGGTCAAAATTTCCTTGAAAAAGGAAATTTCCTTGAAAGTAGAAACACTGTTAATGTGACTAGTCAACCAGGCCTAGCATCTCTATGGTTTTAGCCTGCGAATGGGTTTTGAACACCAAACTTTTTCTCACCACCCGATTCCTCAGGTGTGATGCCTGCGGAGGAGGCTAGGAAATTTTGTTGTAATCAATGATAATGCCTAATTTCCTGTGATAAGACAAACCGGCATTTCATTTTCAGATTCGTGATTCCGTCAAATCTAGAAAGAGACAGACTGATGATTTTCATAATAAAACCGCAATACCTTCGAATTCAGGACGGTTAAAGAAACCAAAAATATTCAGTGCCATTCTTCATCAACATTAGATGAATTTAAAAAAAAAAAACACGAAGGAAAACCAAGGGGAAACAGTAGTGTATTATGGTGGACCCGAGATAGTTAATGTTTCTCGAGGCGAAACCGAATCTCGGGCTATTTATACAACACATGTACATGTTTCAAACATTATTATTATTATTATTATTATTATTAATGGTTTATTATAAAAATCGTCGCGCTCGATGAAAGCGAATTGCGAAATTATTTACAAACTTTAGTTAAAAGTATTAAAAAGTACCTTGTGTTACTGGCATTATATTACAACAATAGTTTACTGATCTATGAATTAATATCGAAAGAACTTTTAAATTTACAAAATTTACAAAATTTATAAATTATGTGATTGAATACACATAGTAGGAAAAAGCTTTTCTTAAAGCGCTCCGTCTTACAAGGAAACAGTGTTAATCTATTTCCGTACCTTAAATTACAATTGTGTCCATTGGCCCGAGAAGGTGGTATTAAATGGTTAAGGCGTGAATCAGGCTGTCTGATTTTGTCAAAAGTTTTTATGCACAAACCATCACGTCTTGCACGTAATGTCGAACATTTAGCTTGGTCCAGAGCAGCGTCATAGCTTAATGTGGGGTAGATTATTCGCATTGTGCGCTTCTGGACCCGTTCAATTTTATCTGACAAGTTAATGGTCAATGATGAATGCCATACCGGACAGCAGTACTCAAGCAGGGATCTAATAAGTGCAAAATGTACTCGTAGTAAATGAAACGGTGAAACTCCACTGCGCTTGAGAACTCAAAAGATGTGTAGTCTTTTTGATGCTTTGGTTACTATCTCACTGATATGCAAATCCCACTTCAGATTATTCTGGATCGTTAAACCTAATACTTTGTGGGATTCTATTCTTTCAAGACTAATGGTTTCAACAACTAAGGTGGGTGGTGGCTGCTCAATATCTCGTCGAAAGGAGACAATCATCTCTTTACACTTTTTTGGGTTCAATTTCATATTATTGGTACTTGTCCAATTACCAATTGCGTCCAATTCGTTTTGTAGTATAGATACCTCCCTTGTTGGAACAATCTCAGATATCGTCACGTCGTCTACGTACTTCCAATTACTGGAACGCGGGGATACTATTTTCAAATCATTAATCATTATGACAAAAAGGATTGGACCCAATTTGGTACCCTGTGGGACCCCAGCACTAGTTGAAAGCCATCGGGACACGCACTGTCCCAGCTTAACACATCGGCGGCGATTTGAAAGGAAGCTACAAATCCAAGGGATTATTGAACGGCGCACTATCAAATTGATCAATTTTGTTATAACAATATTGTGGTCTATTCTATCGAAAGCTTTGCTAAAGTCCAGAAAGCAAGCTCTAAGGTAATGACCTGGGTTGTCCATTTTAGAAAGCCAGTTGTGGATAAGATCTAGAAGGCAAAGGGTGGTAGATGTTCCCTTCAGGCTGCCATACTGACGATTATCGATTTGTCCACCTATGTCCTCAACCATCCAACTAACCACAAAGTCTTCGAGTACTTTCGATAACACAGGGGTAAGTGCGATGGGGCGGGTATCGCTCTCAACCTGGGTTTGTTTCGCTTTAGGAATGGGTATGATGGTAGAATCTTTCCATAAAACAGGTACTAGTCCAGAGGACAAAGATGTATTAAATATTGATGTAACTGGCTCAGCAAGTTCGTAGGCGAACTCTTTTAAAATTCGTGATGGAATACTGTCCGGGCCCATAGCCTTATTAGTCTGAAGTTTTAAGAGCTTACTACAAACCTCATGAGGATGAATTGTAGGAGGCGGCACCGCAGCTGGTAAGAATGTTGGAAGTCTTGAAATATCAAGTGGTGGGATATCATGATGTTTCTTCGCCAGTCGAAGAACATTTTCCAAGCTGTTTTTCAGAAATATTTTCCCAATACTATTAGGTTCTCTGTGAGAGTCAAAAATATGAAGAAGTGTGCTTCGATCAAAGAAAAAGCAAGAAAAAGGGTCATGCCCAATTTGTTTGAGTTGATTTGAAGATACATCATTTCTAGATCAATGTTTTTATATCCTTTTTTAACATTTTAAAGACGTGGGTAAACTTGCCAGCCAGTATTCATGGACATTCATTTTGAAAAGTCAGAATTTGAAACGACTGCGCCTTTTTAAATATTTATTTTACGCTCATTTGAATATGGTTATTCAACATCAAAATGATTTCTTTATATTCGTATCCTTGACTGAAATGATCACGTATTAAATCTTCTTCCAAAGATGCCATTTTGACTTAAAACATCACCGCCAAATTTGCCGTGATATTTCAACAAAATTTGCTGTCATACAAAAAACAAAATTTTCTACATCAGCTATTGGTTGTCGGTCGACTTGGGACAGGAACATGTTCTCCAATCTAATCCAATCGGTGGGAGTTCCTTCAAATGGTGTGTTCTTTAACTGCGGTAACTTGGCTTTGGTAGCTTTAGCTGCTCTTTCCATCTCCAACGTATTTTCTGTCATCTTTAACTCTTTGTGTAATCTTTCTTCCCAAAGTTCTCTTTCTTGTTGTTGTATTTCATGTCTAAGTTGCTCTTCTTTTGCAAATTTTAGCTCTAATTTTATCTTCTCGCGTTTTTAATTTAGGGGGAGGGGTCGTTTGCTTCAGTATAGCCGAAAGGAAATATAGTGCCATATGGCACAAGTTCGTTCTGAAGGATATAAGAAAGCATGGGAGAGATTTAAGTGTGAGTATGGTCAAACCAAAGTAGTTGTTAACTCTAATATGGAAGATATAATAAACCTGCCACAAGTCGAAGGGTCAACTATGAGAAAGTACAAACATTTTACGAACAGCTCAGTAAAAACTTTGATGCCTTAGAGACCCTTGGAGAGAGTGGCATGTTAAAGGGGTTTGTTTTAATTACATTGAACAAACTCCCTCAAGTTAAACGAGAATGTCGCAGTTGAGAATGTTGAGAGAATGTCGCAGTCGAGGCTGTTATAAGTGTAAAGTAGACACCATACAAGGCTGTGTGATCAACATTACACAGTCTTTACCGAGTATATCCCAAGCGAGGAAAAATCATTGTCAGCCATCATTCCACTGGAAGTACAAGGTGTTGTCTTTTCGACATGCCTGGACTGCAGTGAAGAAATTGAAGTTAAGCCTTACTCGCCATGAGTCTCGTCAAATGGGCAACCCAAAGATGCAATTGTTGAGGGGACACGGTTTGGATGGGTTATCCACGGAGGAGAGGAGTATGCTGACAACAAATGCATGTTTGTTAAAGCTGACACCAGCGACTACGAGAAGCTCTATTCTCTCGATGTATTTGGAGTAGAGTACAGAGGAGAGAACGACCAGCTACAAGTCTACGAGGATTTCAAAGAGAACAGTGTGTGACGGAACGATAGAAGATGTGAGGTGAACGTGCCATGGATCACAGGGAGCGAGTTAAGTACGTGGAACAAATGAACAAGTAAGCAGGGGACGACTAGAGAATATTGAAAGGAAACTGAAAAAAGATCGTGAACTGAAAGGGAAGTATGAGGGGATAGTGAAGGAACAGTTAGCCACAGGCATTGAGAAAGCACCACAAACACCCACTGAATACTGAAGGGCGTACCTTCTATATGCCACACAAACCAGTAATCAGAGAAGATGCGACCACCACCAAAGTTAGGATGGTTTTTGACGCAAGCGCAAAGCCAAATCCACTAGCGAACAGTATAAATGACTGCATGTATACAGGACCACCACTGCAACCCCTCTGATGGGACATCATGATCCGAGCTCGCATATCAACACACATACTACTTGCTGATATACAGAAAGCATTCCTGCAAATAGACATCCAAGAGGAGGACAGCGATGCTTTCGGTTTCCTGTTCAATATCAAGGGCATGGAACAACATCTTCGGTCTGCCAGAGTGCTGTTCGGCGTCGAAGCAAGTTCTTTCATGTTGGGAGCCACCCTACAGTATCACTATGACCAACAACCAGAAGAGTTACACTGACTGTCGAAGCATTTAGGGAGAACACTTATGTAGACAATTTGATGATGAAGAGTGGTAACAACTTGGAGGATTTACAAAAGTTTAAGCGAGAAGTCAGTGACATACTAAAGAATGCAAAATTCCCCATCCATAAATGGGAATCCAACCTGCCCGAGTTAGAAAGTGAAGACGTGGCGGACCTAAGCAGGATACTTGGTCACATTTGGCAAAAGGCGCAAGATACCCTGGAGGTTAATGTCGAATCTCTTCCGGATGACCAACTAGTAACAAAGCGAAAAATGCTTCGCCGAGGAGGTATTTACGACCCACTCGGTCTGACATCACCTACTGTTGTCGAAGGGAAACGGTTGTACAGAGAAGCGTGCCAGTCGACCGAGGAGTGGAACATCGAAGTGCCAAAACCGCTTAGGAAGGAATGGCTGAAATGGAACAGACAATTTCAAACTGTTCGAGTACCAAGAAGTATTTCAACGAGCGTGAGAAAGATGAAGGCTGTACATCTTCATGTATTTTCAGATGTGAGTAATATGGCATGTCAGCCGTTACCATCGCTGTACGTGGTGGAAGGTATCACTGGAGTGGTAAAGGGACTGCTGGCATCCAAGTCCAGAATCTCAAAGCAGAATACAACCATCCCCAGACTAGAGCTAGTTAGTGGTCATATGGCAGCAAACATGGTCAAGAATTTGTGGAGAGCTCTGAAACACTGGCCTATTGTTTCTACAACTGTGTGGATGGGAGTATGGTGGCATTGTATTGGATCACCAAGCCCGGGAAGCAGTGGAAAGTCTTTGTTGCGAATCGCGCTCAAAATATTGCGAAAGAAATTTCGAACGAAGTTGGTATAACTTGGAAATATTGCCCAACCAATAAGAACTGGTTTGGGGAACAGATTTGGCGAGCGGAGGAGCTGGAGTGGGTAAACTAGAGACGGGGTAGTGGTTTACTGATCCTGATTGGTTACTTGACGAACGGCAGTGGCCAGAGCAACCAGATTTAATGAGCTCCAAAAAGGTTAATAGCAATGAACATACGCCCTTCCAAGTTAACGTCTTTTACAACAAGGAACTTAACCCGGATGAATGGACGATGTTATTGACAAAGACCAAGTATTGAAGAACGCTGAAATTACAGCCTGGGCACTGAGGTTCTTAGACAACACCACCGCCAGGCGCCGCGGGAAAACTTGCAGGCCCAATGACAACGGAAGAGATCCGGCGAAGATCCATTGGACCGAGAAAGTGCAAAGGAACATTCCAGAAGACCTACAAACCTCAGAATTTGAACTAACGAAAGAAGAAGAGACAGGAATTCTCAAGTGTAAAAGCAGGATACAAGGCTACCAACCTACGTACATCGAAGGAGGTTTGTTCGCGGAGAAGCTGATCCTACACATGCACGAGCAAATTCTACATCTAGAAACCGCGAACACTATGGCTGCTATAAGACACGAATGGTGGATACCAAAACTAAGGTCCAAAGTCAAGACGATTATCAACACATGTACGTGCAAGGTTTACAGAGCCAAACCATACGGACCTACGAATACTGCCGCGATGCCCACATTTCGTACCGAAGAAGGAAGACCCTTCTAGACAACAGGAGTTGATTTTGCGGCACCCTTGAGCTACAAGGTGTGCAGAAAGGAACTGGGTAAATGTTATATACTAACATTTACCTGTGCCAGCACACGAGCTGGACACTTAGAAATGACGAAGTCGCAGACAGCTGATGAATTCCAGCGAAAGTTAAATACATTCATCACGAGAAGAACAAGACCAGAGTTGATCATTTCCGACAACGCCAAAGTATTTAAAGCTACAGCAAGTTGGATTAAAGAGATAAGAAAGAGTGAGATCCTACAAGACTACCTTGCCAAGCAAGACATAAGCAAGACAAATCCCCTTGGTGGGGAGGAATGTATGAGAGACTGCTCAAAGACGTGAAGAAGACTCTTTACAAGACGCTGGGCAAAACAAATATTGCGTTCGAACAACTCGAAGCAGTAATCGTAGGCATCGAGAGGCACCTAAATAACCGTCCTTTGATTTACGTTGGAAGTGATGAAGAGCAAGTGTTAACATCAAATATGATATGGGGACAGAATTGCTATATTCTAGAGAACGATGATACACAAGAGGATCTTGATAAGATGCTCGAGCAAACGCTTGTACACGGCAAGACAACACGCATGGGAACGGTGGGAGGTTGAGTATGTTCACAGTCTGATGGAGATGTTACACACAGGACACCACATCGGATAGTGATGTTACACAAGGGACACCACATCGAAAGACCACTTCAGCTAGTACGTTCATTAGAACTGAAAGGCCCCATTGATGTATATATGTAGAGAATGAATCCGCGAAGACCAATCCTGATGATGGGAAGAAGACAAGAAACCGAAAAAGTGCAGCTGAGGACGCAAGAAAAAAAATCAAACAGCTTGCTGAGGATGAGAAGATTTAAAAGGAAGGAACAATTATTTCAACTTCAAGCTTAGTAAAAATTAAACTTTATTATTTGTAGGGGAGTGTGGAGCCAAACAACCCCTTTCCCCTAACGTACATTGACATTTTTACTATAGTTACAACGAGGAGATTGTTCTTTAGGAGTTTTTTTGTATTTTTGAGAGAGCCATGCCTGTATATTTAGTTTTTTTGCAGTAGCAAAAAAAATTGCAGTTAGCCCTGCGTGGTCCAAACTTGCCCGCTTCGCTTGAAGCTAAGCTTGCAAATTGCGACAATTGTCTGTTAATTTGCTCAAACCCAAGATTGTCGGCTGACGAATAAAATTCGGCCTCAGAACAGGAAATCAGTCAAACCACACAATGCTTGTTAGTTTAATATTTGTATTTTTACTATTTTATAAGAAAGTTGAAATGAAATTGAAAATCATCAAATTGATCAAAATACAAGAATATGATTATGAGTTCAATAATCAATTTACAAGGTGACCTTCTGGTCAAGGATTGCAGTTAGCTTCAGGCACTTGCAGGTATTGGCGGAGTGCTGCTACCTAGTATCCGAACATCTGACAGGCATGGAGAGAACCATTTGAACCTGGGATATTTTAGTAAATAAAACCTTTTTTATTGTTATTTTGTGAGACGTGAGTTTGTATTGACACAAGTTCAGTACAATCATGGGCGTACCGGGCGGGCGACCCCCCAGTTTGTTGGGAAACAAAGCCAGTCGGGCAACATTCGCTCCATAGTCGGGCAATATTGGCTTATTATAAAAATAAATGGGACAAATTCTGTCAAATTTGTGGGAAATTCTGTAAATTTTGTGGTCAATTTTGTGATGTCTGGAAAATTTGTATGATGTTCCGAAAAATGTTGGTATGTCCCAAAAAATTTTGGACCCCTAAAATGGTACACCGACCAAAATTGTTTTGGCGAAGGGGGGATCGCCAAAATTAATTTGTTCCGGAAAAATTTTTTTCTGCGCTGGTCGGGCACAATCCGAAAAAGTCGGGCAAATTTCTAATTCCGCCCCCCTAATTTTTTCCTTCCGGTACGCCCATCAGTACAATACAATTAAGTATTGTGAAGCCAACATCTGAAGGAGATGTTGGGAAGACTGCACCCGACAACCTGTTCACGTTTTGCTCCCCTTTGTAATACTTCATGTAAACCTATCATGTGTGTCACTGGTGTCCTGCTATTTTTTTACACAAAATGACACTAAATAAATGCTCTGGAGATGCCTGGATACAAGGCAGGTCATTGTGCATGCACCATCATGAACAAGTTGAACACTGTATATGAAATTCATACAATCATACAACAGTGTTGTTATATATTTAGTTCCTTAGATTTTATGTATTCCAACCCATTATCTACATAAATTCCCTGCAGTAACTGTTCTCTCACCATGGCAAGATAGTTCCATCATAGCTGAAGAAGCTGCCAGTTTGTGACTTTTGTAATGATGAGATGACCTTCACAACACTAGAAACTGACTCGTCAATAGTGAGTGATGCATTGGAGCCTCCCATATCAGTTTTCACCCAGCCTGGATGTACTGAAACAACTGTAATACCATCATCAGCAAATTCACCACTTACAGCTTTCGTAACCATATTCAATGCAGCTTTTGAAACTTTGTATGCCAACATGTATGCATTAGTGATATTATCTATTGAGCCCAAATCTGATGAAATATTGACAACTGCTGCCTCTGGTTGCTCACCCGGTTGCTTCATTTCGGCTGCGCGTTTCAACAAAGGTCGGAAAGCCTTGGTTATCATACATGGAGCAATAGTATTCACATCAAAAGTACGCCGCATTATGTCAGGACTTACTTCATCAAAAGTCTCCTTTAAATTCATCCCGGCATTATTTATGAGCAGATTTAAACCAGCCTCCTGAACAATATCTAATACTTGTTTCACCGGTTCGGGCAAACGAGGTCCAGAAACATCAGCCATATCAAATTCCAGCACATGTATATTGGAATTCGTCTCAGCTAATTTCTGTAACTCTTGTGCGTTGTCTGCTTTCAATGATCTACATGTTGCAATGATATGTTTTGGAACAGTAGATGAATTTAAAATATGTTTGATCATATTCAGACCAAGACCTCGATTGCTGCCAGTGATGAAGACCGATGAAAACGTGAAAGACGCCATCATAGAATAAAGATCCATATAGATGGGCCACTTTACGTCGGAAGCTTTGAAGTTTCTGTCCTAGCGCATGTCGCATTACGCATGTTGGCGGCCATTTTCCTAGCGAGTCAATGACATTTTCTGGCCAATAAACACGCTGTACTAAGCTGTACTGGCTGGCTGCTCCGCCTTCTGGCCAGTAAACTGCATATTTTTGCATAAAACGTTGCACCGCTGAGTGGCCCTTCTGTTACTGATCTTTATTCTGTGATCCCACTTTCGAATCAACCCTGTTTGCATATTTAAAAGCCATAAACTGGCAAACAGTTGAGACATTCCTTAATCCCCAATTCCTTTACTTCACTAGTTACTCGCCAGTTACCCTCTTCTTCGCGTGTGTTTATTGTTGACTGTTGGCTGTTGACTGTTGACTGCTGTTGACTGTTGGCTGTTGCCTGTTGACTGTTGGCTGTTGACTGTTGGCTTGTTGGCTGTTGGCTGTTGGCTGTTGACTGTTGACTGTTGGCTGTTGGCTGTTGGCTGTTGGTTGTTGGCTGTTGACTGTGTTATTACACCCGTTTTCAAAATTACGCGACCAAGGACGAAAATGCTAGAGTTGACATGTCAGTTTTATGTCATTCGGTCACGAAGTTTAAATTTTGAGTTTTGCGGTTCCTTGTCGATGTATATGCTTTGTATACTTTATATAAACATGCTAACAATGATTTTCAAGATATTTTAGTGAGAATTATTGCAAAACTGATTTAAGCACAAACAAAATCAAAACATCACCGTTATAGTGTTTTATACTGAGAGCTAAATTCCAGAATAAATTGTTATTTTTCAAACTTTTCAAACATATTTCTGTAGTGATGGTTTGTATTGTGCTTTAGTTTGTATATCTAAGTTATCTAACTCATTTTTGTTCAGTTTTGGTATTAAATACGGTTTAAAATGTCTTTTGACAGTTTGTTTATGTTTGCTATTTTTAGCAGTTTTTGTGACATAAAACTGACATTTGAAGTAAGAGTATTTTTCAGGGAGGTCGCGTAATTTTGAAAATTGGTGTAATGTTACTTTGCAATTTCATTTAATTCTCAAGAATAATGCAAGAGGTTGTTTATTTATCTTAGGAAAAAAATAATGTCTCGATGATGGTGCGAATCCAAGTGTCCGACCCTGGATTAATGATTTACCTGTCCCATTTTAGGTGATGGCTCTGCCTCTGCCCTCTGGGAAGCCTAGTCCTAGGTCTTCTATTTTTATTTAATTTTTTAATATTCAGCGCTTTTTCACATGAAAAGACTGGGACGAGGTGATTTGGGGGCGCGGCGGAGGATGCGCAAGCGAAAAAATAGAAGGCCTAGTCTGTGGCCTGTGGTCTGTGGCCTAGTGGATTTCCCAACAACAAGGCCAAAACTGCCCTGAAACTGCCCTGGTTGCGAAATGCCCAATTATTGCGTTCTCAAACAGAATTATTTGCAACTTAACAGGGAATTTAAACCGATACAGGTAAAATAAACTCATTTATAGTATAAACTTACTATTTTTATTTGTATACACGCCTAGAAATTCGGGTTTTTTATCATAAAGTTTGAAGCAACACTATTATTGTTGCGAAAGGTCAAAATGAGTCAAAATATTACAACAAAATAGAACTTAGTTTAAGCCCGCCGCACACGAGAGCAACTTGCTCAGCAAGTAGCTCTCGTGTGCAGATAGTTTTCGTGAGGATTTGACCTCTCGAGGCCTTGGGGAAAATATCTATCGTGTTTGATATTTTTCGCCTCGCGAGGAAAAAATCTCAGCGTCTGCGGATGTTGTGAGCTAAGTGCTGAGCTGTTTGAATCAATTAGCCAATGACAAACCATGGTTTCTTCTTGTGACATGGAACAAAATGGAGGAAAATGCAAATAATGTTGTTAATTATGTTGTTGTTGAGTAGTTTTCCCAACGTGTGCGGTGAAAATACATAGCTGAGCTAACGGCCTCGCGAGGCGGTTAG
>CACRXK020008523.1:5544-20099 GCA_902702795.2 Paramuricea clavata | reverse complement strand
GCCCGGTACGCCTATAATCCTGACAATACCTAAATAATAATTATAGAGGTTGCAGTGTTGCACTACCTTTTGCTAAAATACTGCCATTGTTTACCAGTATTTAATATGAACTCAAAAGTCAAAACACTTAATAACACTATGAAGTATTTAGATTTATAAATAGTACTTAGTATTTTATAAGCCTTAATTGCATATAAAATAGTTTATAGTTATCTTACCTTTGTACTTCTACTGTAATTATCTCTTTAGTTTGTATTTGTTCACTAATCTGTATTTTCTTATTTCAAAATAAACTGAATTTTATATCAAGAAGCAAAGTTTGTCTGTTTGTGTGCTTATTTAAAGGCACAGTTCAGCCTTCTGAGTGATGGTTTTTATGGCGCATTACAAGACTTTTAATTGAAAAAACTAACTAGGAAAATCAATTAAGCATAATTCAAAATCAGTGAACTCAATGTTAAAAAACATTAGAAATGTTTAAAAATGTTAAAAACATTGAAATCACTGATCTTGAATTGTGCTTAACTGATTTTCCTAATTAGTTTTTCAATTAAAAGGCTTGTAATGCGCCTTAAAAACCATCATTCAAAAGGCTGAACTGTGCCTTTAAATTTCTCTTCCCCCCCTGGAAAATGGCCACGAATAACAGCGTCGAAAACGATTGATATCAGGTTGTTTACGTATTGATAAAACAAGACTGTTCGCAGTTGTCGACAATATAAAACATCATTGATATCAGGTTGATCTCAGTTGTTCCAACAACGTTGTTCAGGCCTTGTTCGTTCATCAGGCGTCAACAACATTGTTCGAACAAGCGTGAACAATATTGTTGACAACATTGCTGCAAGTGGGCCGCACAATATTGCAGCATCCTGTTCAGAACCAAGTTGCAGCAACTTGTTGACAACTTGCAACAACATGATGATTTTTACGCGTGTATATATATATATATATCTGGAATGATAACAGCGAGCGAAAAGTGAAGCCAACAAAAAAAATCACGACATAAGTATTCGTCATCGTCTTCGTCATCAACTGTTCAAGAACTTTCTTACAGTATTAAAAATCACTTACATGTAAAATTTGTAATTGTTTTGAAAGTTTTTATCACAGTTTTTATATCTTTATTCACTTTTAACCTGAAGATGGAGTTATACTCCGAAACGTAGTTATTAAAATAATTTTTTACTAAGCCCATATGGTCTAATTTATATTCAAACACACGTACATGTTCATTTACATTTTGCTGGCAGGCAAATTCCGATCACACAATAAATTCTTTAAAAAATAACGTACTAGTGTATTGACTAAAAACTATAAAACTGGCAAACTAAAAAACAATTCAAACAATCGCTAAAAATGGCAACGGCAAAGTCACAGTTGCAAGTCAATTTACCTATACCTGTGAAATGAAATTTTCTCGCAAGAATATCTCTTTCCTTGTGCATCCAGAACGACAGTACGACACAATATATTCGAAAAAGTGATTCTTTTCTCCACACAGGGAAGTTTTCCTCGACTTTTTTCCGACCGCGAACTCAATGCAGTAAATTTTAGGAGCAAAACAGTTTGCTCCTACAATGTATTGCATTGAGTTGGCCATCATGTTTTTAATTGTTTTTTCGTGATTGCGTTCAAATTTATACTGGCCGTGCAACGGTTTGCAAGAGGGGGAATGAAACTGACGTCCAATCCGCGTAAACCTCAACCTCGTTCCCAGGGTATTTGCTCTTGGGAAGCAAAGACCCTGGTGGACGCTGGTCACGTGACCCATAGAAAATTGATAGCCTCAGAGGGGGATGGAAAGGTCTCATATTACATGTTTCCACTTCCGCACTTCACACTTCGATTGCAAGGAGTGGCCGTGCTGTACAATAATCTTTGAGAATCATATATTCTTCAAAATTCTTGCTAAATTGGTTTCTGTTTGCCGTTTTAAATTATACAAACATGGTAAAATGCAGATTCTTGTACTAACAGACAAGTCAGGAAATCAAGCAACGAAAACGTATGACCGTATGGTTTGAAATATTTGCGTTTTTAATATTCTCTCGGGGTTCGGGCGCAATATTTTCATTTCATACGTACGTTTATGTCCTGGCTCTGCCTCTGGTTCAGATATTTACAATATTCTTATAATATGCCATTGAATTGTTGTCATATAGAAAGGAAACGGTATAAATTTTGTAAAATAGAGGTATCAAAAGCGACTGACAAAATTGTTTGGAATCGACACTCGACAGTGCACTTTTTTGTCTTCACGACTACCTGTTTGTTGAGCCAAAACATTGCACAGAATCTCCTATAATAAATTATAGCTATCGCCATTCACCCTCCCACCCTGAATGCAAAGGAATGATATCCGAAAAGATTTAGCAAAGTATTTGTTATTATATCTGGTACGAAGTGTCCCTATACGTTTTATCAGGGATATATATTTATATATACATAATTCATAACTGTTATGCGCACCAAGTCTCGCTCATAGAATTACTTAATGAGTTTTATTAAGCCTTTTAAAGTTTCTATTGATACTGATAGATAGGTTGTTTGCTTACAGTTACGAAGTATCGTTTGGTGAAACTTCTAAAATTTCAATTACAGTTACGACACAGTATAGGGGTATATACGATAAAGATTAAAGACTTAAAGTTGATTTAAATATTGATGACTCACAGCGGCATTATACAAGTCGAAAGAAGCTGGATTTTAAGTTGGATTATTCTTCAAATAATGCCTGGGCATTAATACCAATGCCAATGAAAGGTCTTTATAAGATTTATAATGTTTACTGCAATATATGATATAATTTAGTCTAGTGCATATATCGTCCTAGATATTCAAGTTGTACCGCACGCACCGAGGAGTCTTGGCGTGTGATAACAGTATACTGTAGCTGTACTTCGACATATATCATTCTTGATCGTTGAGCTGTTTCAGCAATGTAAATAAAAGGAATAACGGGTTTTAATCCTGTGCTTACTGTAATTCACAGTCAAAACAGCACTATTGTTTTTATATACACAGTTGGCGATGTTCAGTACTTCAGTTGGGAAATCAAAGGATCCCGTTATAAAATAAATCCTTTGTTTTGAATATCGGACAGGATACATTTCAACTATAAACAACCATATCATATCGTTCGTTTTATATAAATACCGTTTGATCGATCAGTCGGTGTAGAAGATATCAGATATGTATGTTTATACGGCAATCTGATGCGTGCTCACTAGCCAGGCGCGTGTGGAGTATATTTTTCCTTGCAAGTGAAATATGATCCAGCTTCTCGCTTGAAATAAATCTTGTCATGATGAGTACGAATTTAGAACAGTATAAATCATGTTTATTAATACATGTAAAGTGAAGTATACAGCACTAATGCATCTAGCGAATGTCAACTACTACATTCCCACCCCTCCCAGATTGACAAAACAACGCTAATTAAAAATCTGCTAGATTTTAGCAGATCACGTGACCAGCGTCCACCAGGGTCTTTGCTTCCCAAGAGCAAATACCCTGGGAACGAGGTTGCGTAAACCTGACGTTTGAGGGACTGAGACTGACGTCCAATCCGCGTTAAAGACTGGTATCGAGGCTTCATTGTTTTCACAATCAAATGACTGAATGTTATCGTTCCAGATATATATATATAGAGTTCAATGTCTTCCGCCAGTCAAAAAAGTGTCGCCAAAAACATGGCGGATTTTCACGTTTGCTTACGCCATCTGGTTTCTTTTGGCAATGGTATTTACCACTGACAAACCGCGATCCTCTGCTTTTGACGGTGTCTTCCCCCCCCCCTGGATTTTCGATAAAAAATGTTTTTGTTTCCAGCTAAAAATATTTTTCTCCTACTTTGCTTGTTTTACAAAGTCAAGAAAAAAATGCCTTTCTTGTGGATGCTGCAATACGCTATAAACGAAGAGTATTTTCTTCAGGTAAGATGTATTTTTTTAAAAACTTTTCAGATGGCTAAAAAATTTGTGTGTATGAAATTTTGCTTTTGTTTCAAGCTCTGACTTTTGTGTTTTTACTCTCGGTTTTTATTGCAAGTTACAGTAGTTTTAAATACTTTGTGCCCTTCTATATACTATTTATTAAAACACTTACAATAAGCATTGTAAGCATTTAGTAAGCTCTAGATTTTAATATCTTATATAATATTAATAAATATGTTTCCTGTGAGTTGTGACTATCTTAACTTTAATTTATATTATTAAACTGCTAGTCTGTGCCAGATTTTGTATTAAACAGCAGTTGCCTACTGTGCAATACTGCAGTTAGTCATGTATATGTGGGGGTGTAGGAGGTGTGCACAACCAATTTGTATATGGCACTTTTGACAGCAGCGTGAGTTGTAATGGCCATGGGGCAACTTTTTTGCAGCAATAAATCACTATTTTGTGCATATACCACCTCTGCAATACAAGCAAATGTTTTGTTGATACCCTCAACACAAAGACCAAGCATTCATGGGTAATTCCAAATACATTCACACCTCCCAAAAAGAGGAATACAAGTTAACACCTTTCTTCAATATATGTCCTCAAACATTTTACTATGATAGAGAGGTTTGTCCTGCTTCCCTCTTGAGATGACAGTAATATCATCTGTTGTGAGGGGTCTGATATTCTGTCTTAATAATCCTCACAATGGGTAATTCCAGAAAAAATCCATACTTCCCCTACAGAGGAAATTTCTGCCATCCAGAGGGGGAAGGAAGAAAAAATTGTTTCTGATAATAGTAAATGTATTAGGACATCCAAAGGGGGTAGGGGGTTAACTTCCTATTTCCTCTGTGGGGGTGGTATGGATGTTTTCTGGAATGACCCAATGATAGACTAGCTAACTACAATATATTTAAACATTACTCACTTTTCTTATTTAGGTTGAAACTTTAATGTGGACAAGAATGAAACACAAGGTCTTTGGAGGTTCAAATAGCAGGAGTAGTGGTGTACTGGCCAGGACCAGTAGTACCCCCTAGTAAGAGTACCCATAGAAGTTTCAAGATACTGAACAGCAGAGAGCAAATTATTCATAGCCAGTGGGGCAACAAAGTTATTAGAAGAGTTTAGATTTTAAAATAATTTATTGTAATTAATTATTATTCTTTGAAAAAGTTAAATTAAATTACTTCAGCTGTGTACTGTGTTATAAATGTGGGATAATTTTGCAAAGAAAAAAGCATGTGAAAAGAGAAATGCACAAAAAATACTGAATTTTAAGCCAAGGGTGCCTGAAGTATGGCCTAACTCAGGGTGTACCTTGTGTGTGGGGCAGGGGGCTCTGCATTCCCATTTTCTGCTAAAATTGTTGATAAAATCAGAAAAAGGAATTCTAATCAGTAAATTATGGGACTGGTCATTGGTAAAATTGTTATTAATAGTTTTGCTCAAATATTGTGATTCATCACAATGACCTAGTAGGCTTGTAGAGAACATTGAAAATTGATTTTTTTAAATTTTCTTACTTGAAATTGAAAGGAAGGGATTAAGTAGGGCAATGAGTGGGCACTGGCCATGCCCTATCTTTGATAAAAATGAAGTGTCAAGCCCCTCATTGAAATTTTATCCAAACACTATCAGAGAAAACAGTAACTACAGTGCCATCTGTGTTCCACATTAGTTGAAATGTGTTCTTCCTACAAATGACATCATGCACATACTGTATTCCCCACAAAAGCACCATGTACAAATTTAGTAAATAAAAACACAAAATACTGATACATGTATGGTTTCATACTGCTAGATACAAAAATCAAGATACAAAGAGCTTCAATATACTATAGCATGCGAAATTGTAACCATTTTATATATAACATATCAGAAATATTTAAATATTTAATAAAAATGAAACTATATTATATAGAAGTCGACGTATTTTCTGCAACAAAAACTCTAATACTTGTAGCTAAAATAAAGCATTATCCATCGTATTTAAATATAATCATATCCCATCAATATGACCAATTTTTCACGAAATATTTACAGTATTTCAGGTTCTCGAGAACTCACTATAAACTGTGAAATATTATATTTTACCCGTCCGAGGCTGTCAGCTCGTCTCAACTGGCTTCAAATATCGTCTTTGCCGATATTTCTCTAGGTTTATTGTCTTTAGCGAACAAGGATAACTTGTACAGACTGCACATCTTTGAAAAAAATAGTCGACGTCCAAAAATAATGTAAAAAATCCAAAACTACGACTGCAAAAACAACAAAATATTTTTTGCAAAAACCAGGGGGAGTAAAAATTGTAGCGGGCTCAAAATTGAGCCTTGTTCAGTGGTAATTGCATGAGCAAAAGGAACCAGATGGCGTCATTCTGGCGTCAGCAAAGGCTGAAATCCGCCATGTTTTTGGCGACACTTTTTGATGCCGAGCACGTCCTCCAGTTATAGTATAGCTCAGTGGTGGTCATTCTCACTGATCTCATAATATAGCGGACTGTAATGAATAGCCAACACTGATTGGTCCAATTTAAAATTGGCATTATAACGGCTGCATGACGATTGACGAATGACGACAGCGAAATTGATTTGATGATTTCTTGCAAATATATTTTTGCAAGATTTTGTAAATTGCAAAGGATTTTTGATGAAATAAAGGCAAGAGGATTGCTAAAAGAAGGAAGTAAAGGTGCCGACGTTAACGAAGGTAAGTTTGTTTTAAATATTGATGCATTGTTTGCTTTTAATATACTGTAATCTCGGCTGTAATTACTTTAAAAGCCGAACGTTGCGTATATAAAATATGAAACAAGACAGCGTATTATTTCAGTGTTTCTTTATTGATTACACTTTTTATTATACTAAGCAAAGTTATTTACATGGGAGAATTTGGAATCATTTTATTTCGAACTCAAAGTTTATCGATAAAGGCAGTTTAGTTCTATATTAAAAGAACACTTTCAAACGTTTTGCGAAGCGTTTGTGGTTGAATTTTACCTTAAATTCAAGCTTATATTACGTATAATAACATACCTACTGTAATTACTTTAAAAGCCGATCGTTGTGTATAAATATGAAACAAGACAGCGTATTATTTCAGTGTTTCTTTATTGATTACACTTTTTATTATACTAAGCAAAGTTATTTGCATGGGAGAATTTGGAATCATTTTATTTCGAACTCAAAGTTTATCGATAAAGGCAGTTTAGTTCTATAGTAAAAGAACATTTTAAAACGTTTTGCGAAGCGTTTGTGGTTGAATTTTACCTTAAATTCAAGCTTATATTACGTATAATAACATACCTAACATATATATGTTTAGGAAATTGATAATTTTGTAATTAAAAGTGATATTTATAGGGGATTTTTCATTTGTAAAAATATTCTTAAAAAATTATCGTGTTACCATGACAACTACTTAAAATACTTCACGTTTGGAAAATAAAATGGTTTTGTCCGCAAGGCGAGAGTTTCTGCATGCATGTATTTTCTAGTTATATTCATGTTTTTGTATTTTGTCAAAGCATAGCCTATCAAACGAAAGATGGCTGCGAAACTCATTAGAATAACAATATAACTCATTATCTATGTTGGTCAACGTTTATTCATAAATCTGGTTCTTCACCGTCACGTATGTATTGTATTCTTGCCCAACTAACCAATAGCAATGTTTTAGGGAAGTTACCTATCTGTGACTCGAACAATAGGGAAACTGGAGATTGCTATTGGTAGATTTGTTAAAAATACAATACACACGTGACGGTGAAACGACCAGATTTATGAATAAACGTTGACTAACATAGATAATGAGTTTTATTATTTATTTAAAAAATTCCTAGTTTCTGATTGGCTAACAGCCGACTGTGAAATTGTCATATCAACTCAATGGCTAACCAAATATGGATTTTTCACATTCATATTAGCAAAATGACGTCAAAGAGTCAATATGAAAAAAATTTGGACGCCTTTGCGCCATATTACTATGACGACGATAATCATATTGACTCGCTGACGCCATTGATATGACGACGACGACGGCTACCGAAGGACTAAGGAATTGTCTTTTTCTTAATACAAATAAACTACAAATGGGCGAACAAATGGATGACCGTTTGTTTTGAATTTTTTAAATAAATAATAAAACAGTTAATGAATTCGGTCCTCGCACAAAATGAAGAATTATCAAGCCCTCAATTTCCCGTTATCAACCTCAGCCTTCGGCTTCGGTTGATAACTGCAAACTTCTGGCTTGATAATTCTTCATATCATGCTCAATCTCATTCAATAATTGTTAAATATTGTTATTCTAATGAGTTTCACAGCCATCTTCCCTTCGATAGTCTATGGTCAAAGTCTGGCCGGTTAAATATCCTTCTTGGGGCACCTTAAATTCCAAGTGGAATTCATTAATTCCATGAGAAGCGGTAAAATATTCTATAATTTGTACATATATTATGGTGAAGCAGACTGTAGGAGAAACTGGTGAAAGTCCAATAGGCCTAAGGGCGACAAGAAAATACAGTATATAAAATGTATAGAAGGTTGGTATATAAGTTTGTTCGAGACGTCATAAGCTCCGGTGACAGTTCGAGAGTGCCTTGAAGACAGCAATAAATAAAAAATCATTTTCGTCCGCGACACTGTTGTTCAAAACTTTGAGCCGATTACAAAAGGCAATACTGAACGTAAAATACGTGAAAACACATTAAACGATCAGTTAAAACTGGTTAGCAACATGTTATTGAATTGAATTGAGAAAAAAACGGCGTTTTTTTGTGGATAAGAACTGAAGAACAACTTCCGCGGCTTCTTTCAAGATCTTTACCGGGCCATGAAGTAATATATTAAATTCGACTAAGAGGACTTTACCGGATATCCATGGCCAGTCTGCGCAATTAGTTCAGTCCGAGGCGAAGGCGATTACTGAACTAATACCATGCCTCGACTTTCAATGTTCTGAAAGGGAATGTAAATCCCAGCCTAATCCCAGGCTCTCTCTCTATTCGCTGCTTTGATATATTTAAATAAGTCTTAAAAGTTTTATGCCTGGGTGTGCTGTGCGGAACGCTTCGGCGAGAGAGCCTAGCAGATTTCGGTAAAATGGTCCCTGGTTTCAAAAAAGTGGTCCCTGGCCTGGTTACCAAGCATACTGCATTTGTAAATAGAAAATGTTCTGGAAATTTCCTTTGCGTTTATATTAAGTCATTCGTTTTGCTCTACTGCTGTCGGAACCATGAAATAGGCTACGTTTCGCTACCATCCATACGGTCAGATGGAATAACGGGCTAAATATGACTCGTGTTTACTAAAATATAAAGCCATATTAAATGCTATCTAGAAGCTTGATAATTATTGCGAGTCTCCTATTTGTCTATATATTTTTTTAATTGAGCACATTTTTAATACAGTTTGAATTTGGTTATGTAGACATCGAACATGATCAATGAACATTGTCGTATTTACAAGGTCATTTGTATATATAAATTTTCCGCCATATTAAAAATACTGAAATCTGCTAGGCGTTCTGAAGCACCTTTAGCGGTGACGTCACACCTATGTCCCAGTTTCGTACTACATCCACGTATTTTTTTTCGCGCTTGCTTCAGAACGACTGGGACTAGGCTGTGTAAATCTCATTCTGGGGAATTTAGTGGAAAACAAAAGATTCCTTTGTCTTCCAATTCGCCCCTGCGTGCTTGATGAGGGAAAATTAGAAGAGAAAGAAATCTTTTGTCTTTTACTGAATTTTCCGCTTAGTAACCAATCGTACCTATAATGAATTTCGAATGAGGTATGATAAGAACTATTTGTACCTCATTACCTTTCATTGGAGAGCTGTGCCTCATCGAAAATCATCGGCACAACTATGGACAGTGTCTGACGACAGGGTGTACAAAAAAGGGGTTCTATAAAAAAAGGAGACCTTTAGAAGTTAACCTTATTGTTATAATTTGAATGCTATAAGTACTACGCTGAACACAAGAGTGCGAAAGCACAATTGAATTGAATTTTTAGGCCAGGAGCAAAATATATTGTGCTTAACAATAATAGATTAATTAGTAAAGGTCTCCTTTTTTATGATACACCCTGTACAGGGTGTCCCGAAAAAAAGGGTGTACGTAGCTTTTGAAATCAAGCCTTTGTTAGCGGACTTTGAATGCTTTTTTACCATGTTGAACCCACGGGTGCATGCGTAAACACAATTGAATCGAATTTTGTGCATGTACTTTGAGTTAATATGTACCTTGATCGTATAATTTAACACAATAAAAACTCTTTGCTCTGTGGTCAGTTGAACCATTAGTAATTTTACCATTTTTGTGTAGTCACTCTCCTTTTATAATATTAGAAGCTATTTTAAATTCCAGAAGTAGAAAATATTGTACTTAACAAGAATAGAGTTCATGTTTCGCTCGCTACTCTGGTTTAAATAAATTATTACAAATTGATTTAAATTGAATTCAATTCAAATTTATTCAATTCAAATTTATTTATTTAAACCAGAGTAGCGAGCGAAACATGATTGATATACCTGGTTGCAGTGAACGAACAAACTTTATAAGAATAGAGCAGGGGCGGCGCTATAGGGGGAGACACCCCCCCCCCACTCGTCAGCAAATCGGCAAATTATTATCTCAGTCGGCAAAACTGGATTGGCTAAAGATAACCACTGAAGAAACCAAAATTGACTTCCTGAATAATTGAATTCAAACCGAATATCACGACTAGCATGCATCAAAGAAACCACATATGCAGCAATGCAAATTCTTTCTAATTAAATTTGTTTGGTTGTTTAGTTGTTGGTGCTTATTATACTGTTCTATAAAAGAGGCAATAAAGCGGTAGGTTTTCCACCAGCGAATTTTTTCGCACGAAGCGACCTTTTCCTTTGTCGGTATCACTTATTACGTCAGCAAGATGTGGCAAAATCAGTCCTCGAAACGAGGTCGGCATTCCAAGGTCGGCAAAATTTTGCCGACCTTAATTCAACCAAAGTAAGAATTTTTTTGGTGCTGTTAGCTGTTAAAAAGTCAGCGATTATAGAAATCGATTCGTAGTTCGATTAACTGAACACACGCGGTGTAAGGTTTAAAAATTGACGGCATGATGAAAAATCAAATTATAATACAAAAAGTATTACTAAAGGAAAAGTTGCTACAAGAGGTTCTAAAATCGCGCATTTAAATATTAGAAGCTTAATTAAGAATATAGATCAATTAAGAATATACCTAGAAAAACAACAATATGATATAATTTGTATAAACGAAACTAGGTTAGACAGTACTGTAGCAAATCAGGATGTGAATATAAGAGGTTACGATATAGTCAGAAATGATAGAAACAGAAATGGTGGGGTAGCTATCTATATAAGAAGTGTAATAAATTATCAGGATAGGCATGACCTAGAGGACGAACATCTGGAGGCAATCACAGTTGAAATCTCTAAGCCAAAATCTAAACCATTCTTAATCAATGCCTGGTATAGACCACCAGATACCAGATCTGAAAAATTTGAAAATTTTGAAGATTGTTTAAAGAAAATGGACGCGGAAAATAAAGAAATCATCCTTACTGGAGATTACAACTGTAATTGGGACCCTAACCACAGTAACAGAAGTGCGCAAACCGGTAAACTAAAGGATCTTGCGACCAGATACCAATTTGAGCAATTAATAAAAGGACACACTAGAATTACAGATAATACCGCTACTTTGCTTGATTTAGCCTTCACTAATAAACCTGAAAATATTGTTGGAGCAGAAATAGAACATGTAGGAATCAGCGACCATAGTCTTATTTATATACAAAGGAAAATATCTATTTCCCGTAAACAACCAAAAATAATAAATACAAGGAAATATAAGAATTATAAAGTGGATGCATTTAAATATGATTTAAGTAGGAACGCTATCAAATAGTTCGCTAGAAACGCTATCAAATAGTGAAGATCCAAATGTTGTTTGGAATGATTGGAAGGAAAGGTTCTTAGCGGTTGCAAACATGCATGCACGCACCCCAGATTACCCGTAAAGTTAAGAATGAACACATACCCTGGATTACGCCTAGAATAAAAGACAGAATACATAATAGAGATTTTCTAAAAAAACAGACGGTAAAATCTGGGTCTAAGTGTGCGCATGAAGCCTATAAAAAAGCTAGAAATGAAGTGGTTAAAATAGTTAAAAATGCGAAATCAAATTATTACATGCAGGCATTTAGTAATTGCGAGGCAAATCCAACGAAAATGTGGAAAAAAGTTAATGAATTAACAAATAGGAATGTAAAATCTACCAATATAAATGAAATTTCAGATGACGGGAATATAGTAACTGAACCAGGAGAAATTGCAAATATTTTCAATAATTTTTTTACAGACATAGGACCCAAATTAGCAAAAGATCTTCCGGAACATAACCAGATACTAGAATCGTATGTAAAACCCTTAAACACCATTTTCCGTTTTCAGTAAGTAACTGAAACAGATGTTTCTAAACTGTTATATACTATTAAAACAAATAAAGCTACAGGAGATGACAGAATCTTGGCTAAACTATTGAAAGATTGTGCTGACGTAATTGCTAAGTCGTTATCAACAATATTCAATAAGTCAATATTATCGGGTAGTTTTCCAGATGATATGAAAATAGCAATTGTTTCCCCTATTTATAAATCGGATTGCAAAAGTAAACCCACAAATTATAGACCTGTGTCTGTATTGTCTGCGGTTGCTAAGATTTTTGAAAAACTTATATCTCATCAGCTTTCAAACTATTTGGAAAGTAATAAAATATTAGTAAACCAACAATCAGGTTTCAGAAAGAAGCATTCAACAGAAACTTCATTACTATCTGTTACGAATGAATGGTATTTAAATATGAACAAAGGGTACCTAAATGGAGTTGTTTTTCTTGACCTAAAGAAAGCATTTGATTGCGTAGACCACAGTATCCTACTCAGAAAATTAGAACTTTATGGCATAAAAGGGGTTGAATTAAATTGGTTTAAATCATACTTATCAAGTAGAATCCAAAGGTGTCAGATTGTACAAACTATTTCAGAGCCGCAAAAAATTCGTAGGGGAGTACCCCAGGGATCTAACTTGGGTCCTCTGCTATTCCTTCTTTATATTAACGACTTGCCAAATTGTTTAAAATATACTAAAGCGAATATGTTTGCCGACGACACAAATCTAACCACTGAAAGCTTAAATAAAGAAGAACTACAACGGCGATTAAATTTCGACCTAGAGCTTATGCACAACTGGTTGTTGGCCAATAAATTGACATTAAATAAAGATAAAACAGAATATATGCTAATTGGTTCACACCAGAGATTATCGACTGTTGAAACTGACCCGATCTTAGAATTTGGGGATACAAAAATTAAGAGGGTTAATCACGCAAAATCATTGGGCATAATTATTGATGAGCAACTACTTTGGAATAATCAAATTGAAGCTATTTCAGGCAAAGTATCAAAAGGTATAGGTATGCTACGACGAATAAAGAACTGTGTCCCCAAAACAACTTTGATTAAGGTGTACAATGCGTTAGTATTACCATATTTTGACTATTGCAGCCTTGTATGGAGCAACTGTAGTGATCAGCTGATCAGTAAGTTGCAGAAAATGCAAAACAGGGCAGCAAGGGTCATAACTGGCAGATCATACGAGACACCTTCAAATGAAGTTTTGAGGGAACTGGATTGGAAACCCTTAATTGATCATTGGGAAAAAAATAGTTTAGTATTCATGTACAAAGCGAAGAGAAATGAATTACCAGAGAATTTGATGAACCTGTTTGAAATTAAAAATAACATTAATTATAATTTACGTAGCAACGGAAATGAGTTTACTCTACAAAAGCCTAAAACAAATTTTATGAAAAAAAGCATTAGCTATAATGGTGCTAAAACATGGAATAATTTACCGAGATGTGTAAAAACAAGTGATGCCACAATTAGGCAATTTAAGGCTGCGCTTGGTGGTATTAAACATTAAATGTAAATGTAACTAAGGCCAGTCAGTTTTGCATGGTTTTATATCTTTTATAACTAGTAATAGGTGTTTAGTTAACGTGTGATATCTTTATAACTTTAACATTATGTAATTGTTATGTATTGCTTCCATTTGTAAATATAGATTAGTATAGTGTGAACGGCTCCTTGGAAATCAATAACCTAGGTGTATTGAAGGATAACCGTTGTAAAATAAGATTTTTAATAGTAATAATAATAGTGTCTGAAAATCAAATTTCGCGCGTCTGGAGTTAAAATTTGGCTTCAAATTTTGAATTTTCCGGCTGGAGGTAACGTTCCAGTTATATTCCGATTTCAATGATTCGTAAATGTGTGATTAATAGTGCTCCAAGACGTGAAACAGATTTTAAGAAATGCCGAGAGACGTGCCGACCTAGGTGAAATTTAGGTCGACCCTTTTTTGCCGATCTCAGTTTTGACAGTTTTCGAGGGCTTCAAAATGGATGCCGACAAGGGAAAAAGGTCGCTTCGCGCGGAAAAATTCGCTAGTGGAAAACCGGCTTAATAGACGGTAATAAAGCGCATTTAGGGGCGGACCATTTGATTTTTGAGGGGGGGGGGGGGG
>CACRXK020008522.1:0-20663 GCA_902702795.2 Paramuricea clavata | reverse complement strand
CTCCATAAATAATGACGACTCCCTAACCTCAAGTGATATATTATAGGCATTAGTTTTGAGCGCGTGTTACGTAACATACAAAAAAATCTCCTCTTAAAAAAACGACATATCCTATGAGCTCATTGGCGAAGTAATTTTAAAAATCAACGTTGTGTAATCCGAGAAAATCAAAGCTATAAAGTTTATGCAAATTAACATGATTTTTTTATCACATATAAAACCCGCGGTACTGAGACAGTGATTTCCTTTGTCTTTTCCTCATGAATTATTGAGTTTCTTAATACTATAGATTTTTCACTCATCTGAAAAGTATACTGAATTAATATAGCACAACCTCATTGTTCACTAATGCAAAAAATGAAAATATTTCTGGACAATATTGATCGGAAAACAGTTCAAAACGTCTTCGAACCTAAAAATTACCACATTACTACATTATTTTTACATATAACATCTTTGAAAAACGCTTTGTCAAGTTTACACTTTCTTTTAGCCACATGTAATCCAGCTGTTCAATTGTTTGACTATGATATATTAAATTACGCTTGTCTTCACTACATAAACGGCCAACGGGGCATTGTTTGGTGTATTAAGTAGTCGTAATAAAGAGTTGGCGACATCAAAAAGTGGTCCGTTAGCTTCAGATGAGAAAAATACTTAGGTGTTGCATGTTCGGGAAAATGAACCAATTATATGAATACCTAAACACAAATGAGATTTTAACTTCCTGTCAATCTGGCTTTAGATCGCTACACAGTACCGTAACTGCAATGCTTGAAGCCCCAAGTGACTGGTCCATGAATATTGACAATGGTTTAATCAACGGAGTATTTTTATTTCAATACAGTAGTTTTTATTATTTAAAGCTTTTGACACGATCGAACACCAAAGTATGTTACAAAAGCTAAGAAACTATGGTATTGATCAAATGAGTCTAACCTGGTTTGAATCTTATCTTACCAACCGAACTCAAAAGTGCCATGTTAACGACCAATTGTCAAATTCTGCCCCGGTGACTTGTGGTGTTCCCCAAGGTAGTAACCTGGGGCCCATACTTTTTCTGATCTATATAAATGACCTTCCACTGAATTGCTTGAATCATGCTATACCTAGAATGTTCGCTGATGACACGAGTATAAGTTATTCTGCAAACACAACAGGTGAGCTCCAAAATGTAATAAACTCTGAGTTAAAAACGCTTAATAGCTGGCTTATTACTAATAGATTAAGTCTAAATATTGTTAAAACGGAGTTTATGGTAATAGGATCTCAGCAAAAATTAAGGTCCATAGATAGCGAAATAAATATTAGAATCAACGAAAATGAAATAACTAGGGTTGAATCGGTGAAATCCTTGGGACATTATATTGATAAACATCTTACTTGGCATGATCATATTGATAAACTATGTAAGAAAGTTGCATCTGCTATTGGTGCACTAAAGCGTGTTAGATCGTTTATAACTATAGACGCATCCATACAAATATACCAAGCGCTCATTCAGCCTCATTTCGACTATTGCTGCACGGTATGGGATAGCCTTGGGGAAACACTCAGTACTACATTACAAAAATTGCAAAACCGAGCAGCGAGAGTCATCATGAGATCAAGTTATGATACCGACGCAAGTGTATTATTAGATAGTCTGCGTTGGGATAACTTGTCATTAAGACGACAAAAACTTAAACTTGGTCTTATATAACCTGAGAAATTCTGAAATGAGGCTGAACTTGCCTAAGCCACGAACAAATTACTTAAAACGAAACTTTTGTTATAGTGGTGCACTATTGTGGAATAGCCTTCCTCAAGAAATAAGAAAGCTTCAAACACAGGCTAAATTTAAAAAAGCTGTTAATAAGTATTTCGACGAATAAACGAGCCCCCACACGGCAATCTTGTAAACCAGTATTAGTATTAGTTTATTGTCTTTCTTGTAACTACTGTAGATTTTACCGTGTTTAAATAAACTGATTGTATAATAATAATAATAATAATGGCGGGATTCCACTGTATTTCAAAAACTCAATAATTGGCGTCGCTTTGCCCCGCCCCCTCCAAAAAAAATACTAAGGCTCTGGCTACGCCACTGCCGGGAAACGGAGGGCGGCAGGAATCTGCAGGGCGCTGTGTAGTGACAGGTGCTGCTTTTCTTTTTCTGGAATGAAACTGGCCGCCTTTTCTGGATTGAAAGTGCTCTTTTCCTAGGCAAAATCCATGTGTACCCCACTAAAATTCAATCACTTCAAATTTCACTAAAAATGTACTCTCATGCAAGCGTATCAGTAATTTTGAAAACGATAGATGATATTTCGGTCAAAAAATGCCGACAACATAATGTGACAATGGAGATCATTAAGCGATATTAGCTTAAGAAAGAATCATTAAATAAGTCGACCAAAATTTGTAACTACTTTCATTGAAAATAAGACAAGTTGCAGTTTCTCCAATCAATGCCGGCACGCATATAATTCCAAAGCGGTGTCTTTTTCTGTGGGAAACATCCATGCATTCCGTCACAGATTAAGCATGAAATACAGGTTGCCATTTGCCATCATTTCAATGTAATATTTCAAATATTGGCAAATCTGCTGTGCAGTAGTATATTCCGGCTGCATTTGTTATAACTATAGTATAGTGTAGGGGTCACTATACTGCAATTCCGAATCTCGCTGACTATTCTCTTCATTTTTCTGTACCGCGTTCATAAATCGTCCTAAATTCCGTATCCCGCGACTTTCAAAAACCCCAAATCCCTTTCATTATTTTCACTAAAAACGCCCCTAACGCGGTGACCTTGCTTATATTGCTGGCGTAAATTATTAAAATCTAATATACGCCTTATAATATGCCACGCTAACGCGAGTAATTTGTGAATTAACAGGTACCCGTTATTTTCTCCCCCCACAAGAAACTGTCAAGATATTTTTCTTTGTATATGTGTAAATATGTGCAAAGCTTAAAAGATAAATGTGTCATTAAAATATTTATAGTTATCTTGTAATTTCTCTGTTGTAACCTGAAGAAGTCACCATAAACCAAGTTATATAGTAGTGAAGAATTACGACGATGCAAGCGTTACTTATGTCGTGATAAAAGTATTTCGTGCGCTTATAGTTTGATTCGATCAATTCGCCACCTGGCAAATCCCCACTGACTTACTCATGCAGTGGGAAGAACGACAGTCTCCGAACATCATCGACATCGACTCGAAGATGCAAAAATATATAAGCCGTTTTTTACTAGCGAACTCATTCTTTGCGCGAAATGGATTTTTATTGTTGAAATTGAAAAGAATTGTACAGATATATATCTAATTAATCAGTTTAGCCAGTAGTTTGTACTCTACATGCAGAAGAATATATCGGTTGGCGCGAAAATTTCGTGGTCTGGAAAACCTGAGTGTCATATTTAGTTCTTTTTTTACACTTTTTTATATTTTTGCGGATAAATCTATGTATAATTAAGGTCTATCTTCAATCTTCCATAACTCATAAGTTCCATTGAAAAGTATTGTGTTATATAGAATACAAGAGTATAGTTTAAGTATTGAACACTGATCATGAATGCAAGGTTGTGTCGTTCTCAGTTAAGTTTCTATCGGGCTAAACAGTTGCTGTACTTTGTTCCGAGACTAATAATGCAGGTAGTATTACACTGAACCATGCAATCTATATGAATAGACTGATAACCCAAGGAGGACAACTTTAGAACTGGTAGAGCTTTTCAGTATAAATAAAGGTATATAAGTTTCCTCCTGCAGTAATAATGGATAATATAATTGACGGTGCCACAATGCTGGATTTCCAGGGAGAATAGTTTATAAGCGTAGAAGTATTCAATTTATTAACTGAAATCACAAATTAAATTATCAATGTCATGATAATATTGTAACAAATTTATAAGGATCTATAGCATTATCATTATAAATTTAGCTTGCAAGATAGAATCGTATTAGCCTTATTAACATTTGAATATCACACGTGTATGCATTAATAATGTGGTGCATGTATGTATATTAGCATAAATAAAAATATGAATTGTTGGCAAGCTGTATATGTTCCATATATAATTTACTTCGCCAGCCAATTGGCGCTATATTAAGACAAAGATGTAAGTTATTCGTTTATATATGCAGTTTGCCATTATAAAATGAATCATTTTCAGTTTACATATATGCATGCATATCATAGACCGAACACAATTAAGATACGAGATATACTGACCTGAAACTATAATAGAACTATATGTAAGCATTGTTCATTCTTTAAAAGTGATGTTGATTGGTCTAATTATATATTACTATATTCCAATGGCGACGATTGTATCATAAAGTCAGATGAAACGTACAGCTATATTAATAAACAATATGACTCGATTTTTTCGCGCCGTTATATTTACTGATGCGTATACTACTTTTGACATCTCATTTCCCTTGTAGGAGTAAATTAAATACACGCTCGTCAATAAATAAACAAATATAGAGCGAAAATATATAAGAAAATCTTTTTTCAAACACATGTAGGAAAGTAAACATAAAGCTTTATTTACGTTGAACAGAACCCGGCTACGTAAATAAAGTAATATTTTTACTTTTCCGCTAAGACAGTGAACATTGTATTATTGTAGCAACGCAAAAGGAGAGTTGGGGCTAGTTGAACCCTAGTATAATAACATCTTCATTTAACTATATTAAAAAACACCGCATTAAATTGACTAACTACATTTGGGGAACGCTTTTAGAATAAAATTAGCGACTTCTTAATTTATACCTCGGATACTTCGTTGATTTTAATCCTGAAGTCTTCTTCATCATTTTTTATTTCTGGAGATGACATTATAATCCTCCAATGAAACAGCAGAATCGCCCAACGGCTGCAGAGGTTCTTGTCCGTCCGCTATATACACATCGAGTTAAACCAACTGTTTAATTTATTCACCGCCCCTGGCCCTCCCCTATTCAAATACTCATTAACAAGGAAACGATGGCAAGCTTTCAATCAATATAAATCGCTACTTCTCAAAATAAAGGGTTTTTTCCCAAATATACTACTGCTTCGACCAGAATAGCCTGTGTTCACTGCTTGAGTTTTAGCTTCTTTTAGCTTGGGGCAGATGAAAAAAATAACATTTTGAATAATTGCTTTTCGTACACCTGTCTTTCACACTATGTAAAGCGGATAATACAATACTAGCTCATTAAGACTCATTTCAAAAGGCGCTTTCGCTCAATTAGTGTAATTTGCACATGTCGTTCGCGCCCTGATGTCTTTTTCGTATTGTATTTACGACGTCGGACTGATATGTACACTATGAAATAAACCTAATTAACGTTGCCGTTGCTCTTTAAAGAAGTTCGAAATCAATTTGACAATGTCATCAATGAAAGACGATAAATGATAAAAAGCCATGCAAAGGTTCACTTTTAAATATTCCATATTATAAATGCATACAATCGTATTTGTAATACGGTTGTGAATAATAAATGTGCGAGTTTTGTTAACTTTTTGCGTGAATTTGTTTAGTTGACCTTCATTGGTTCAATGGGTTAACCGCAGCATGGGGAAACAAAGCGTTGGCATCGATGGAAGTTTAAAAATAATCGATACAAGCCGAATTTGCAGGCAAGCAACAAAAAACAACTTATTATACAGCCCCCAGGAGGTTGTGTTTGCATCCGCGTTTGCATATGTCGATATGTGTGTCTGTGTGCCAGTGTTTGCCTGTCAGCACGATAATTTAACAAATATCAAACGTATTTTCAGAAAATTTGTGAGACTAATGGACATTGTCCAAGGACAAATTGATAAAATTTTGGTTAAATTTGGATGAAAATTGCATGAGAAATTATAGCAAAGGTTTGTTGTTCTTTGCCGAGCAGAGTAAATTGCATGAATGCATAATAATATAATTTACTTACGTATAATTTATGCATGTACATAATTTAATGTGCTGGCGGAGGTATACAGTCTCCGAGCGCTCCCTAGTTTACAATGGATTATGCTGTCCGCTTCGATTTCAAGATCATTGTTCCATGTGCAAATATAGAAACCTGTTTATGAAGCAAAATATAGCGTAATTTTTTGCTTACTTTGGGCCTCAGCAGCACTCCAAAAGGGCAAAACTAATCACGTTGGGATTGGCCACAAACGAAATCGCTCTGGTTCGTTTCGATACGGTTACAGTGACGTGTTACGCTCATTGGGTAGGGTTGGTTCAAAAACTAAGGGCCCCCGACAGTTAGGGGCACCCATCAGCCACGGCCTATCGCCCAGAAAACTAGAACACGTAAACTGAAATGCAACTTTTAAGAATCAATGAGAAAAGGCAAAATTAATAATGCTAACTATATTTAATAAAGCCTCCATCAACGGTAGCCGATTTTTTTGTTCCATCTCAAATAAAACAAAAGTTATTCTTATTGGTTGTTACATGTGTTGGAGACTGTTATTGTTTTGGTTATGGACACGGAATTTTCCAGAACATTCTATAAATATTCAATATTTAACAAATATAAAACATTTTCCGTGTTGATATACATGCAGTTATATCAACACGAGTGGAAATTGGGAAAACGAGAAATCGGTGTGGAAACACGATGCCCGAAGGGCGGAGTATTTTCACACATAAATTTCGAGTTTTTCCAATTTCCACGAGTGTTGATATACATATATAACTGCATGTATATCAATACGGAAAAAATGTTTTATATTTGTTTTATAATATAGCACAGAGAAACATAAAGAAAGAAATTTTCCGACGTTTCCGTGTTGACATTGAGTTATATCAACACGGCTCTTAGCCAATCAGCGTTCAGAATTTACAAATGCTATATTATAAAAAGATCTATAAAATATAGTATCTCGGTCAAACAGAGAACAGACGTATATTGGCATCTATAATTTGAATTTGACGTACCATTTTTCCAGCTAATTTCAGCAGTTTCCAAACGGACTGTATCGTTAATCACGTTATCGGTTCATAAAACTATAGTATTAGTATTCTTTAAATCGAAGTCAAGTTACGATCGAATTGTTTGCACATTCTTTATACTGTTCAGACAGAAAGAATAGAAAAGGATTCATGCTGACGTCCAATAACTCCGATCTTTGACTTCACTTTTTGGACTCGATCGAGTTCTCACTCCAGCATATGCATGAGCTCACTGGGTCAATCCAGTGAGCTCTATATATGCCTGGAGCAAGAACTTTAGTCATTCGTCCTATGTGAAAAGTGAAGCCAAGATGGCGGCCATTGACGTCCAATAAAGGTCGTGAACAGCTTTTACAGTGCCGTAACAAGCTCAATAATTGGGGGGGGGGGCTCATATTCATATATTCGTGTTCTGCGTTATTAATTTCTTTTGAAATCGATTGTTTTTATGGTCTGTGAACACGAATATATGAATATGAGCCCCCCCCAATTATCGAGGTTTTGTTACGGCACTGTTTTATAACTATTTTCCCCCAGCTTATTCCAGTTTTTAACGGACCGTATCGCTAACCAAGTTATCAGTTCATAAAACCATAGTGTTATTCTTTAAATCCATGTCAAAATACGAAATTTCGGTATACTTCTTGCCAAGATGGCGGACTGAATTGAAGGAGCTATTGGACGTCAGTTCCAGTCCCTTTCTATTGCTTTTGTTTGCGCGATTAACACGAAACTGCATGTCTTCACTTTTTCGACTCGAGTTCTCGTTCCAGATATATATGAAGCTCACTGGGTCAACCTTTGTCCCAACCGGAAATTTGAAGCCAACTGACTTTAAATCCAGTCCCAGTCATTTCACGCATGCAATAAGCGCGGTTAATCCGTCAACATGAACATGTATTCTTGAAAACCGGCTTATATTTATATATATATTTAGTATTTTTACACAAGTGAACATAACAAATCCTACACGTTGATTGGTCAAATTTGACGTAATAAGCTATATATATATATATATATATATATATATTATTCTGGTCAGGTCACAGCCAAACAGGAACCCCCCTGAACCAGGATAATAACTCTAGGTCTGTAACTCAGTAACATACAGCCGTTTCTATTTGGCTGATTGCGAGGTTCCTATCAAACCTGTTCGGATCATTTCTCGCCAAACTCATTGAAATTGAATTGAAACTGCAAACTTACCCAAAAAATTTGAAAAAATATTATATAACCTAATAACGATATTGAGAATAGAAAATAAGGAAAATAACTTCAGTGAGTTTTGACGAGTTTGATGCGAAGTCTTTGCCTCAGAAACTCGTGAGTGCATGCGTGCTTTTCATTGTTCAAATTTATGCCATATTTATACTACGAATATTAATCACGAGATTCATTTGCAATGTCGCAGTGCCAGTGTAATTTAATTAATACTGTTCAAAAATTTAATCAAGCTGTGTTCATCTCAAACTGAAACTGAACTGTTTGCAGTTAAAAGACTCACTCGGGCGCTCAAATCGACGGCAATTTAGTATATTCTGGTGAAATTAAACAAACTTGGTACTGCAGAATCTACTTAGCTTCAATAACTCAAGTTGAACTCAAGGATACAAACGTACAGTACAAACGGCGAAGATAAGTTATAGACTGACGTGGCAACGATTATTAATGCAGGCTACTAGTGTTATTCAACAAGCTAGAAAACTGATCAAGCTATTATCGTATGTTTCGTGAAACACTACTGAACGATTAATCTATTGCTTTTGAATTTTTCTTAACAGTTAACTGTTTTTCCCACGAGAATTACGCATTACCAGAAAGTTAGAAATCCGAGAACTTATGCGGGGTTGAAATGGCTTCGAAATTGGCTGTATACGACACTGGTTATGAAGATCAACGATTCGAACATATAGTCAGCCAGAGTTTTCACTGTATTATTTGCACCAGTGTTCTCAAAGATGCAGTCATGTGTTCTGAAAATGAACATTTGTTCTGTCGGGCTTGTATCACCAGACATCTCATGAACTTTCAGACATGCCCGACATGCATGGAACCACTCACTGTCGACACACTAAGCCAAGCACCTCGGGGTATAAGAAACTTGCTGGCCGAATTGAAAATTCGATGTGAATTCTTCGATCGTGGTTGTGGAAAGTTTATTGAGCTGGGAGATCTTGAAAGGCATGTTACAGAATGCGGTTTCGCCCCAGCAGTCTGCTCTAACGAAGGATGTCAACTTGAGGTGAATAAACAAGATTTACTTCATCATGAAACGTCTGTGTGTGAACTACGCAGAGTTCAGTGTCACAGCTGCAACGAAATTAGACAAGAGACGGATACAGTGAAAGTCAACTTGGCAGAAATAAATGAAAAGTTGGACAGAAATGAGGAAAAGCTGACCAAAGTTGAACTGCTTCAAGAACAACTTAACAAGCAGGAAGAAAGCAATCGTCGGCTTGAAACGGACAATATAGAAATAAAGAAAAGTTTAAACGAAATTACAAAACTGCTACAAACATTGACACAACAAACATCGCATGAAGTTGAGGCTGAGCAAATGAAAAAAGGAATCATAGAAGCTGATGGAATGAACAGAGAGCCGATGATTGTTATCGCTAAGCGTGAGGATGAGGGTAGAAATTTAAATAATTCTTTGGAAACGTTCAGCCAATCAACAGATGACGAAAATATTGAATCACAGGACGACTTGGATGTGGATCAAATTTGTAGATCCTCACCTGAGGAAAGTCTTTCACCCCTTGTATCATCAATTCCAATTGTAGAGCCATACACGTTTGACAAAATCCAAAGACCAGAATTAGATATTAGATCTAGACCAGGAGCCAGTTACCCCATACATGAAGCATCTACCTTCATCCCAGATACCCAACGATATAGATATCCTCTCAGACCTTCTTCCCAGGATCATTCAACATATACGCCAACAGGACAGGCTGGACAGCTACATTATTATACTCCGCCCATACAACCAGCATTCCCTCTCCCGCCGTTTCGTATGGCAACGCCAACTAACCGGCTACCGGAGCAACCTGTACATAGAGTGCGCCTGCCATCATCATTCTTTCCAGAACCTGTAATACAGGATACCACCATGCAAGCCACCAAACCTCAGGCCCGGAACCGACGGCAAAGACGCCGGCGAAACAAAAAAAGCCCATGTACATAACATAAACCCTGGACTCGCGAATGTATAACCAAATCATCACGAGCCATGAGAAATATGAAAATATTATTTATATGTATTTTGCAATGATTTAATGTGAAAATCTAAAAATATATATCTGTAAAAATATAGTACTAGTTTATATACATGGCGATGTTTGAATAATTTATATGTGTTAAATTCTGCAGTTGTATGACTCACAAAATATCACAAAATGTCGCTTTCCGGCTGCAAATATATTTATTATAGAATATGGTTATTACTTTTATTAATTTATTAAGAATATATGATTATTTTTATATCAGGTCCGTAACTCCAGAACCGTAACTAAAATACAGCTTTCTAATTGACTGATTACGACGTTCATATCAAACCTATTCGGACTTCGGTCAGCTGATGAATGAAATAAATTTTTCAAAACTTAAAGAACTACCCCCCGAAAACAGTTTGTCAATAAGTTATAGCCCGTATAGGCTGGTTATGATGATATTGATTAATAGATCTTATGCATAACACATATCACAAGGCTTGATGCCCGCGAGGAATGCTGGTCTTAGTAGTCATCGTCCGGGAAAATTTCGATAGTGGCCATTTTGAACTGTTTAATTTTCCCGGGCGATGACTACTAAGACCAGCATTCCTCGCGGGCATCAAGACTTGTGACGTCATTATGCATAGGTCTATTGAAGGGTTTTGTTGATGGAAATTTCAAGTTTTAAATTTTATACATTTATTAGACCTGACCAGGAGCAGTTGCAAAAAAATGCGGTCCTGCGATCATTAGGCATCATTTTTGTTGATTTTAGACTTTTGTAAAGCCGTTTACGGCAAAGTAGTCGAGTTAATTTAACATTTTCTGGTTTGTTTTGAAAACATGTTACTGTATTGATGGATAGTTTACGGACTTTGGCTCAATACGACAAAGAATGAAGAATATGAATTTGATAGTTGCCACGTGAAAATCAACCAATATGGCGTCGATTGCAAACGAGCAATATACTGGTTATTTCCAATAAATTGGACACTCGAACTTTCCATCTACAAAACTCTTCTAAAATTAGTTCCATCGAACAAGATGCCCAAATTAAATCCTCATATAACAACATTGAGAATAGGAAACAAGGAAGACAACTTGGCGAATTATATTCATGAGTGAGTTTTTCAACTGTATCAGCCAAAAGGACGAGTTTAATGCGCTTTTTATTTGCACCAATCACCATGAATATTAATCACGAGATTATCGCAATGTCGCAATGCCAGTGTAATTTAATATTCAGGAATTCAACTCAAACTAAACACAGACGTTGTCTATATCAAAGGTCGCTTTGATTGTTTGCTTAAAAGTCGGTCACTTACATCGACGGCAATTTAGTATATCCTGGAAATAGTGGAAAAATTAACTAAAGTACTGCAGAATCTGCATCAGTAACTCAAGTTGAACTAAAAGTTACAAACGTACGAAGATACGTTATTGACGTGGCAATGATTATTAATGCAGGCTATTGTTATTCAACAAGATAAATCAAGCTATTATCGTTATGTTTCATGAAACACGATTGAACGATTAATCTTTTCCTTTTGAATTTTTCTTAACAGTTTCATATGAGAATTGCGCATTACGAGGGAGTTATAAATCCGAGAACTCTATCGACTGGTGTTGTAATTGAGAATCTGCATGCTTATGGATTGAAATGGCCTCGAAATTGGCTGTATACGACACTGGTTATGAAGATGAACGATTCGAACAGGTTGTCAGCCAGGGTTTTCACTGTATTATTTGCACCAGCGTTCTCAAAGATGCAGTCATGTGTCCTGAAAATGAACATTTGTTCTGTCGGGCTTGTATCACCATAGACATCTCATGAACTTTCAAACATGCTCGACATGTATGGAACCACTCACTGTCGAGACACTAAGCCAAGCGTCACGAGGCGTAAGAATTTTGCTGGCTGAATTGAAGATTCGATGTGAATTCTTCAATCGTGGTTGTGGAAAGTTTATTGAGCTGGGAGATCTTGAAAGGCATGTTACAGAATGCGGGTTTGCCCCAGCAGTCTGCTCTAATGAAGGATGTCGACTTGAGGTGAATAAACAAGATTTACTTCATCACGAAACTGCTGTGTGTGAACTACGCAGAGTCAAATGTCACAATTGTGATGACATAAGACAAGAAATGGACACAGTGAAAGTTAATTTGGCATTAATGAATGAAAAACTGGACAGAAATAAGAAGAGGCTCTTGGAAACGTTAGAGAAAATTGAAACGAACGGAAATGCTGTGGAAAATGTCGTTCGAGAAGTAGAACTGATTCGACAAGTAGAACTGATTCGACAACAATTTAACAAGCAGGATGTCAATAATCGTCCTGTTCAAGGAGATATTGTGGAAATGAAAAAAAGTTTAACTAAAATTACGAAACTACTCGAAAGAATGAGTCAACAAACATCGCATGAAGTTCAGGCTGAACAAGAACAAAAGAAGACAGGAATTGCAGAAGCTGATGATGAAACAGACAGAACAAAGGAGGCAGTTTGCATTCTTGAAGGCAAGGAGGACGGATATTTGAAATCGGAGGAAATGTGCAATTTTGTAAATACAGAGCAGACAGAGGGAGATCGAAGAGTCTGCGCCTACTAATGACTCTTATGTGTTTCACATTCGGACATCATCTTCTGAATCTGAGAGAAGTACTGCATATCATGATACAACGTCAACACTTTCACTTGAAACATCTCATGAAGTCTCTGATATGCCTATGGCGATTCAAGAACAAACCAGTTACAGTTTGGAAAAGGCGCCACTTAGCAAATTCGCGGCAAAAAAAGCCAAAAAAGAAAAAAAAAGAAAAAAAGCTTTAAAAAGACAAGAACGGCTGAAATAAATCCAAATCTGAAATAAACCCGAATTGACATCTAAAAAACCCGAATCTATAGCAAAATATGAGAAATACTTTGCTTTTGTATTCTATAGTATTATATACTTAATGAATAAATATCAACCTTTTGAAAATGACAGAGTACTTTGTTTGCGTGCGAGCAATTGCGCTGTGGAGTCTGAGAGTGTTAGCGTCATGCCTCGCGTCATGCTATATAAAAATTGCAACACTGTCAAAGATTTTTCGAGGTTGGTTTCCATATAGATATTTTCTGCGTGGTTAAGTGTTTTCACTGTTTTGTTTCCTGAGTTATGTTATCTGATAATTAGGAAGCGCGAAAAGGGTTATTCATAATAATATTAATAAACGTTCTCTGATCGTAAAACATTTATTTAATATGTTATGATGTGGCCGGAGCTCAGAGCTATAATTCGGCCGGAGCCGGAGATGAAAAACCAGAGTTTGCACAGCACTAGTTTTGTAGAGCCGCAACGACGGTCGAGGAGCCACAAACCACACTGCTTTCCCGAGGTCTCAGACTCTCAGTGAATGAGTGTTTTGTTATATAGTATATAAGTGTCAAAGTATGAATAATTCACCGGCTATTGGAGTGAACTTTGAAACCAAAACTAGATAAATGGAACGCCGTAAATGTTTAATAAACTGAATTGTGGACCGGCACGTGGTACGGTTTGACCAATCAGGAAACAGAAAAATTGAACTTTGCCACTAACTATATTATAATTATAATTATAAGCAATTTAACAACTGAATTAAAAATATTTAATCACGATCGAAATTTTCACCGCTGAATAATCAGTGGCCAATGCACGTTGCTGAGCATTTATTGCATGGTTCCGTGGGCTCAGCCAAGAATGTTTTTTGCTTTACACTACTTGAAGTTATTTATTACAAAATATAAGGCTCGGTTTGTAAGCTTAATATACTTTTAACTACGCTTATTAATATTGTTTTTTCTTCTTCAAGTCAAATTTCTAACACTAAAATTAACTGAACGTTGCCGATTATATCTTGAAATAATTCACTATTTCACGTCATTAATATTCAGCATTTTATGATATAGGGCGGACTATATTGGATAGAAGCTTATCGTGGCCTTTTTCCTGTTTTTTCAAACCTTTTCAGATGTTTTGTCAATTTCAAACACATTGAATAACGATATAGCATTGCAAAGTAATGAGAAGGATTTAGAACATTAGCTTAAGAAGACCTTTTTTCTGACCAATTTTGGTTAAAATTATACTAAAGCGCTGAATAACTTGACGCCTACGTTTTTTTGTGAAAATTAAGTCAAATGATCTTTTTAAAACATACTTAATGACTGGAATTGAGTGTTATATGCACAAGTATTTTTGAACTAGGTCAGTACGTATTTGATTTAACTTTTTAATTTTTGTTTAATTATTTAAGCAAATTCGTCGCCGATTTGTTGCCGGTGTCCCAGGATTTTCGCCCCCCCGGGCGAAATTCCTAGGAATATCGCCACCCGGGGGCGAAAATCCTAGGAATTTCGCCCCCCTTTAGGAAATTCGCCCCCCTTTAGAAACTTCACCTTTTCTTTAGGATTTTCGTCCTCCGTTCAAAATTTCGCCCTTCCTAACAGTTGCATGGGATAATTATTACATGGCTTTAATCATTTGAAATCAGTATCAATTCAAAACTGTTAGGACAGAGCTTGAAATAACAACCGATCACCGATCAATGATCAGCAAGGAATTGCTTATGATCGGCGGAAAAGCAGGGTTTCGGTTTCCAACCTGAAAAAAGCAGGGAAACTGGTCATGACTGCCGATCACCATGATCGGGAACTTTGGGAACGTTATTTCAAGCCCTGTGTGTAAGAATACAAATTTACAATTACATGTATCGAAAGGGCTTTACACAGTTACAGTAGATCAACAGGACTTATGACGCTTCACAGCACACCATGCATATTTTGCATTTTCAGTGTTAATCCTTGGGGGGCGAATCTCCTGTGACACCGGTACATGTTGTCGCTGTATTATTATCGCTGACGCTGTATTATTATTCGCTGTATTATTATATGGTATAATTGTTTTGTTCCCTGATGACTTGTAATTTGATCATACACTTGAATAATTTATTCATAAACCTTTGTAATTGTTAGTATATTTCAATAAAACTATATTTCTTTATTGTATACGAATCGAAGCGTCAAAGTTCATGTTTTGTTGCATCTCATTGGACGAGAGCATATCACGTGAAGGACACGAAATTCGACTGTCTCCTGGCAACAGTGGAGGGAGTAAATAAAATCGTCAAACAAAAATTCTTGAAGTTTCCGGTTTCTTTTTTTTCTATGACACTTGGTATGTACCCTGGTTGCCAGAGGTTCTGTATCTTTCGCCTTATTTCCGCTGGCAACAAGGGTACTTGGTATGTAACAAAAATACTTATTGACTGTGACGTTCTGGAAAAGTTTGTTTTGTACATGTGGATCTAATCCCTAGTCTAGATCTTCGCCTGGGGAAACGGCAGTCGAGGTTCCACAAAACATACTCTTTACACCCTGGTTCATCACTTCCAAATATCTCGACTTAATATTTTGCCATATTGGGTTCAGAAGAGTCCAATAAGTTATATTATTACGCATTATCTATACAATCTCCGTTTTGATTCGGGCGGCTGGCCTAATTCTTGATATTGTGTACTATTACAGTATTACTGACATCACATGCATCTGCAGTAATATTAGGTTTCTACATATGACGTCGACCCTGCAGAGAATTATCGCAACGCCAGCTTCTTTACATGCAGAAATATAAAGCCATGGCGAGATTTGCCTTACAGCATTAAAAGTTTTAATCGAATATATTGAAGAGAAAAATATAAGCAACCTCAAGAGAAAAAGACCCTTTCTGAAGTTGTAAAACTATTTTACTAAATTAAAACAATATTGTTTTTCATAAATCGAAAATTATCAAGGCCTCGGCTGTTCAGATAACACAACCTCGGCCTTGATACTTTTCGATATCGCACTCAACCTCATCCAATAATTATTAACTATACCTACACTGGACTCCTGTTTGACATTACTATCATGCGAGTACTCAGCTGATTACCACGAAGCGAATAACAGTGGATCTTATATTTCAGCAGATTTGTGGATTTCGACACTAACTAGTAGTCCACACTCGAAACCGAAAGTAACTTTATTTTAAATTGATTAGTTGTGGGAGGAGGTGCCAATTAATTGAGGAAAATGTTCAAAATAATTACGGAGAAGTAGGCGTATTTGGTTGCACTGTGGATTTAACACTATAAATAGTTCAAGGAGTTGAACCCAAAAGTTGAAATATGTTTAAAGCAAAACCAGGATTATTCATAATAAGTTTGTGTACGTTCTCTGGTTTTAAATATTTATTTAAAATAAATATTACGAGCTTTCGACTGCCAGTCTGCAGTCTTCAACGGGTGGATTACAATGAAAGTGTGCAATAATTATCATTGTAATCCACCCGTTCAGGACTGCAGACAGGCAGTCGAAAGCTCGTAATAAATAAATATTTAAAACCAAAGAACGTCTACGAACTTATTAAATCCAAAAAAGTGTTATTCTGTCACCGTATATATCCCTAATTTACTAATTAATAATTAATTAATTAATATTAAATTAATTATTATATTAATTATTATTTACTAATTTTATTTTTTTTAATTTTTATTTATTTGTTTTAGATATACTCCCTAATTTTTGTAAATTTTATGAGGGCCACAAGTTCATTAGTACTTCGTACTATTAAGTGTCACCCTTTTTAAATAAAGTCTCTATCTATCTATCTATCTAATAATAATAATAATAATAATAATAATAATAATAATAATAATAATATTAATAATGATTTATTAGCGATTCCAAATTGAATTGGCTCTTCTATCACTAAATTAACTAATCTATATTAACAAGTACAATATTTACAATGAGTAGCTATGAAGAGTTAATACATCTATACAGTACATTCACACAGTCACAGTACATATTTCACAAAACAGATGTAACAAAACATAGTCATTTATACCCCGGCCCGAGCCCAAAGATCCTGGGTACGAGGTTGGCCCGAGCTATGTGAGATAGACTTTCACACTTGACTTTTTCTATCTACAGTTTCAGTGAACCTCCATGCCCTGTGATTCATCCCAATATGCAGTTGTCTCATTAGAATTTTGGCTTCTGTCACACGTGTCAAGAGACGCAGGTTTTTTCCGTGTACTCGCAAGGATAACTGTACAAACTCCTTGTCGTAGAGTCGGAAAAAAACAGTGGTATTTGCTAAGTGTCAAACGTAGGAGCACCTTGTCTCATGTTACAGAAGTAGAAATTATAATCTGATTATCAGACAACTTCATATTGAGAGAATCGCACCCCAGGTTAAGCCACACAACCACAGTGCAACCAACCCTGCCCATATCCCCGTAATTATTTTGAACGTATATCTAAATTAGCACCCTCTCGCACAGCTCATAAGAAAAGCCTAACTAAAAGTCGCTTTAGGCAAGCAGGATGCGAGACCTACTGTGTGACACTTTGGCAATATCCGAATGCATATAAATATATATAGTATATGTTGATTTTAGCTTCTTCGATAGTTTCGGAAAAGAAATTCGTTCCAACGATAGTTTACTGTTGAATGGTAAACGATCAAAAATCATTATCCTTTTGTTTTCATTTTTTCAAGTTTTAGATTCTGTTATTATTCTCAAATATCGATTTTAATGCGTGGGTTTGACCGTTTGGTGTAATATGAGAAGTCTGTTACCTTGACTTCTTGTGCATGTGATTGAGCCTTGATTAAACAGCTTGCTGTTCGCAAAATTCCGCGAGAAATTCCGTTTAGAGCTTTACTCAAGTGATTCTTCACTCGGAAAGTACCTCAGTCTTTTACAATTGGCGAATACGTATTACGGGTTAGTGAATCTTTTAATATTCACCGATTAATGGAATTACATTGTAAAAATTCCCAGCTTAATCTATAGTAGAAGACAGTTTATGGACATTCTACATGTGTTTGTTTATCGAGGGAGTTGTCTCATTATATTCTCAGTGAAAATACGGGATGTCTAATGTTTGTTTTTGATTTAATACTGCTTTCTTATATATCCGTTTCATTAAATCCGCTCTCACAGAGTTATTCCTAACATTTCCTTTCAGGATTAGCAAAGAAGCACAACGGTAAAGTGGTCTAGCCCAGAAATTTGCAGGAATACACACCATGCGCGTTGGATATTTGCGCAAAATGAACTGGTTTATATTGTGTGTGATAGCCGTTCTTGTTTCGCAAGGTACGTCTAATTTTTTAGCATTTCACTGTTTCTGAAATTGTATCTGTACTAAAGTAAATAACGTTGTGCACTTCGGCTATTCAAATGCAAACTATAGAGCATATTTGGTTATTGGTACGAATGTGGTATGAAAAGTATACTATCTTAAGTGGTTAAATTCTATTCAATTTAAAATAACTGTAACATTTTATATGACCTCTACTTTCTGATCCTTTGAGTCTAGACATAAGTGTATTTAATGCAGAGTTTCGCACCTTGCAAGGTGTATTGTTATATGATTTTGAAATGTAGGCCTATCAAATTCTGCCATCTTGAAAATTTTGTATTTACCACCGGATACCGTGTTAATTGCTTGTGCAATTTTCAAAGGATAAAGTGGATCAAAATGTTGGAGAACATAGCACAAAATATATTGCTTAGAGCTCCGGAAAGAATATGGTACTGTAAACGTTTAATTGATTAATTTAACGGCAAAGAGGGCTGTAAAGTATTGCGATTTGACACCTCCCAGCCCGATATATATATAATATATATATATTTGGTTCACGAAATGCCAAAGAGTGCTCGATGCATTTTTTTGAATAGAGGCAGTATTACGACCATGTGCCTAAATATACATGGACAATTATAAAAATTGCGCGTCTTTGAAATGTCTTATATCAAAATAATTATAAACTATTTTATGCATGTTTAGTCAAAATAGCCATGTCGTTTCGTTATATGAACATTTATGAATATATATATATAAGCAATTTTGTGTATATTTTTCTGTATGGTTTCCAATGCTTTATAATTTTATTAAAGAAAATAAAAAATCTCGACAATGAAGGAAAAAATTCGAGGTGATATAGTCTACCGCGCTATATCTCATTACACAAGTTTCATAACCTCTCATCACTTGGCACATATAAATATTAACTTCAGTTGTGATCAGAAGCTCATTGGCATGCAGAGTCAGTGTACGTGTTTTGGTTCCTATGCTCGATCACAAGAATTTCATGGGTTTTTTTCTGCAGTTCTATTTATTAATTATAAATCTTGATGTTTATTTATTTTGTCTTCGCATGCATGTGCAAGCATGTTCAAGTTTATTAAGCGATGAAAAGGATTATATTTCGAACAGGATCGCAAGGAATGCGGAGAAGTCATAAATAATGTCAGATTTTAACTCAGGGGCCTGTGTTTTGATCTGATATTCTGATCAATTGTCTATATGCCGCATGCAAATCGTGTTCTTCCCTTACTCGTTACCGATGTACAAAGGCCTGATTTCATGGGCGTTTTCTTCGGCGAAATGCAAAACATTTCGCTGGAAATGGATTAGGTGCATGCGCAGTAGGCCTTCGCGAGAAAAAAAATTCGCTTCACCAGTGAGTAGTAAAGGAATACCGACTGGTTTTCCGTGTATAATTGCGTGATCCATGCACGAGGGATGTCGCGAGACTTTCGGAAAGCGTAAAAATACTCGAGCCGCAAGCGAATGTATTTTTACGCTTTGCGGCTCGAGTATTTTTACGCTTTCCGAAAGTCGAGCAACATCCCAAGTGCATGATTTTTAAGTCGAATCCAATCGTTGCGTGTTTAATATTAATTATGGTTTAATTAAATTAATTATTTTATCAAGTAAGTACCTTCTTCCACTTAACTTGAAACATAATATATAGGTTCTCATACCTCTTCTAAAGAGTTTTGATTGCTTAATTTAAACATGAAAAAATGCACGGTTTACGTGCATAACACTGCATTGATATAATTAACATGACTGTATCTAATTCCATACAAGATACTGTATCGGTTGACTACCGCATTAATATTTTATAAAGATATATATATCTACCTGCAAACACTGAAATTAAGACAAAAATTTAATTAACAAACTAAACATTTATCATTTGTTTCAATTTGGATAATTATAAATAGTCATATAATTAGTACTTACTATAGTATCTGGTATATCTTGTGTTAAAGCTTAATTGTAAAGACATGCTTAATTGCTAAATCTTCTTGCTTGCAAAGCCAAGTTAAATGTTCCTCAGAACCCATGCAGGACCCCATTAATTGCTGCACACTATAAAATTAGGTATGAGTTAGCTGTGCTGGAATTCGTCTTGATTCACACGTCGTATGTGAACAATTAGTAAAAATCGTGGAAGTTCTGAATTTCATTTCATCCGACCTTGTGTTAGCCTAGTACGTCACAGATTATGACACAGGTTAGCCTTGTCTAAACGTAGCCTCGTATGTCTGATAAAAAAGGTCTTATGAAAACATGACGATCGAAATGCTTATTGATATTGCCCTATGTTTGTGAAGTTTTGGCTACAGGGTTTTAATGCATTAAATAGATCGAC
>CACRXK020008521.1:2104-20663 GCA_902702795.2 Paramuricea clavata | reverse complement strand
AACTTTCGAAATACTATTTCTAGTTAAACGCTTTTAGGCTTACTTCAAAGCCTGTTCTTTTCTCTTTCAAACAAACTATTATCCTTGTCTCCAATGCTAGTAATAATTGCACAGGAAAAGATTTAGTAAACCTATCATTTTTAGTTGCTGTTTAATTATGCAAGTTTACTATGTTATTGTTTAGTCGGTTTAAATGTTAGAATTTTCTTCTTTAAACTTTAATGTTGTCGTCACTACATCTGGAAAACCACGTAAGAACAAATTAAAAAGTATTTTAAAAGATACCAGGTTGTTTGAAAATCCTAAACGAATGCTAAAAATCATAGAATCAAAACATTCTGGTGTCTGAGCCAGAGTGTCATCGAATTGCGATGTAATGTAAACAGAAATTATAGCAAGCTGATATCAGTCAGCTTAGATGGTCCAAGCCAAAATTATATCGCATTTGAAGTTTCAAACTGTGTTAAAAATAGTGGAAGAAAAGCCGTAATTATACTTATTGTTACAATCCATTTATTCAGTAAAATGCAACATTTTTTTTGTTTTAATGAAAAAATCAGTTATTTTCATGAGAACGATTTGTTATTCCATCTCAATTTTTTTAATCTCCAATCGCAATAACGTAAAGTATTATTACCCGCGAACCAATCAGTCAAATTTAAGAAACAACCCACTGTTAGAAAGCTGAATGGCTACGCTTTAAAACGAATGTAAACTTTAACGTTTTCGTCTATTATTTGTTTAGCAATTTACATTTCAGTCGAGGATTGCGCTTTTTTTTTATACACCCTGTAGTGTTTACCCAAAGTTTTGGCCGTGAGGCAGCACTTCCTTGCGTTAGTAACTTCTAGTTCTTAATCCTATAAAATCTAACCTTGGTAATCAATAATCCCGCTATTTAATCCTGCAAATAATCTGTATTTATCAAATGACGCGAGAAAACAGATTAGGACACTTTTGCCTTTTGGTATATAAAGGGGCATCACTCGCATGTGAGTTAAAACAAGTCATATATTGTCATTGACACATAATATTAGCACTGATCATTATCCGAGCTTACGGATTGAAAAGGACGAAAAGCTTTGCAATAATAAGGCTACGATTACGCTATACCTGATAGGTGCATGCGTTTTCGCGCCGCTACACCGAAAGCTATCCGATACGGAATGTACAACTTTCAGAAGCTGAGCGAAACATCATCTCTCCGTTGCAATAATTCCTCTAAAAATAGCGTTCCTAAAAAGTACGGATAGGTGTCTTTTCACGTCGCTACGAAAAGCTATCCGGTACAAGTTAGTGTAAACATACCCTAAATATACGCACGTATGGTGTTTCCACAAAAGTTATATTATAAAACTGCAAAGAACTTAATCTTCACTTGTTCTCCAAAACTCCCAAATAACTGTTAGAAAAAATCACATTTTATATCATTTCACATGACTGTGAAATTTTATATGTACGTGAAATAGGAACATTTCAATTCACATGTGAAAATGCTCATTATATTTCTGATGTCAATTTTCACATATGAAATTTAAGTTTCACATATTTTTTGATGGTTCGTATATAAAAATTATATGAAACTGTTTCGCATTGGAATCTATTATTTCTTATATGTGCATAGAATTGCAACACTTCACGTGTGAAAATTTTTTTTCCGACATGTGGAGTGACAGGGACGCCGGAACGATGTGAAGGCAAGGGGGCCAGATGGCTAAGAGATGTTTGCGAAACATCCGCAGTTGAACTTCGCCTAATCATGTTTTCTATTGATCGGATGATAGGGGTGTGAGGGGTTCTCCTCCAGGCGATTGTGCTATTCTTGAAGCTCGATGACTGCATTTCTTGCGTTTTCTGAAGCAAATTCGTAAAAGAATTGCACCAACATTTCTGACAATTCGCTATTTCGCCAAGGTAATCCTTTAAATTGAAAGGCCACCTGTGCCCCCCCCCCTTGCCCCTTCTGGTAAAGGGCAACGGGGGGCGACTTCCCCTCCTCCTCCCCCCAGTTCCGGCCTCCCTGTGGAGTGATATGTGAAATTGTCGTAAGAGAATTCAGTAATGCTAAAACCCTTGGCGGAGGATATCCCTAATAAGACCATGGATTGTAAAATAACTGGATAGGAAACTTCCTGACGTCACAGTCTAAACATAGTTGCAATCTGTGACGTCATGTGTATTGCGAAAACTTTCAGCATTTTTGTTGTTTCGCTATATTTTCCGCTTCAAAAGAGTAATATTGAAGCATAAATTGGTCTAATTGTTTTAAAAGCATGCCTAAGCCACGACAAAGTATTCAAGGTAAGTGTTTTTCGTCTTTGTTTTGTATTTTTTAACGTTTGTAGCTACGAAATTGTCGTCGCCAATTTTTACGAAATTTGCGATGCATTTTTCAGTGTTTAGTGCTTGAAATATTTGCTAAAATTGACCGGGAATACTTAGAGATTTCATCGTAGAATGGCTTAGTCATGTTTATTTGCTCTTTGACTAAAATGTTTAGCTGTATTATCGCTAAACATGCCGTTTTTGAGAATTTGGTTTGCAACTAGGTTGCAACGCCATCATCCCATTGAAAACATTAGGTCACGTCAGCTAGTTTCCTATTCATGTATTTTATTATCCATGAAAAGACTAAGTGTGCACTGCCAAACAAAATGCATTCAAAATTCAATAAATTGCATGACATTGACCTAATTCGTTATTGTTATCACGAAACTGTTCATTTCGTTGTTGCCGCATAAGCTTTAGACAACAATATGTGCATGCTAACTACTGATATTAATGACTGTGGTGATCACAAATATGCAAGACTTCGGTCTTATTCTTATTACGTTGATCAATAGCAATGAAGAACAATGCCCTAAGATACAGCAAAACTGTAGCGTCTAAGGTCATGATAATTTTCGGCTGATAAGGCAATATCCATTGGCTCCAACCAGTTATCGGGATGAATAAAAAGTATTGGCGCTCAATATATGTGAGCATGCTTTCATGTTTCAAATGATGCCAATATATTGCTTATAGTTTTTGTCAAATGGAATTCTTTATTTAAGAAGAAGATTTACCTATGTAAATTCTAACCGCAAAATAACTGTCATAAACATATTTTTTTACACTGAAAATTGCCCCTCCCTATAGATAAGTATAAACTTGCGTAAAATGAACAAGAATTTAATTTCAAAAAATTTTTAATGTCTTTTAAAATAATCAACAATAATTTTGCACAGACTTTAAACATTTTCAAAATACATAATCCTATTTTTTGGCAATGTGTATCATGATTGGTGATTTCCGTGTTTTAGCTGCATGTACTTGTTAAAAATAAAGAATCTTTATGTTTAACATTCTATATAGGCAGATTGCAAGCCGTGAGAACTGCGTCATGTTACGCCTTATGTATTGTATAAGAGATTTGCAATGCAAGATACGCCAGCTCTATTCATACATACATACATGCACGCCATTATCATGGACATGAAACAACACTATTTAACACTATGTGGTTGCACCTGGTTGCCGTACTAAATTTATATTAAAATTCGTAAATTGATCGAAAAACTTGCGGGTTTTTTCTCGTGCGGGCAAATCAACGGGTCAAATTTGATCGTGTTGCCGGCACAAGAGAAGTAACAATACGTGCAATGATTTTATCGTCTGCTAGACACGTAAAAACGCACAAGTTGTCACAGCTCTGCAGGCAATGTTGTTACAAATCTGTTCACAAACTTACGACAGTACAAGTTACGTTGTGTTCGCATTGCTTTTTCCTAGTTGTTGTAACAAGTTTGGAACAAGCTAGCTGTTAAAAACTTGTAATATAAGCTTGATGGCATTATCAGACTTGTTACAAGGTTGTCCAACGACTGATACAGGCATGATATGAACAAGAATGTTACAAGACTTGCATCAATAGAAAGCTAACAAAAAACTACGTATAAGACATTTAAATTGTTAGTTGGAATTTTCAGGCGGTTTTCGAGTCATTGCTGTTTCCTGAATGTGAAAAATAAACCGAAATCTCGCAATAACCCTGTGCACTAGTCTGAAAACACGCTTTCGACAGCTCATAACTCAAGACGAACTTGAAAACCCTGGTAACCGTTTAAATGTTTTATATGTGGTTTTTTGCAAACTTTCAAACGATGTAAGTCCATTGTGTTAGAAATATAGTTGAAATTTCACATTTTTTAACATGTCGACAGGAGCCCACAAGAAAAGAAGAAATTTTAACGCCGCCATCATACAGAAACGTGCAGAAAAGGACACAATATGAATCCAAAACTATTGAATTGTCCCTCAAAATGGTAAGTTTTTTTCTATCTGCCCGACGGGGGGGGGGGGGGGGATAGCGGGAAGGTTAAGTGTCCAAATTACCTGATTTTTAAAATTAAGTTTCATGTTACCTAAAACAGTTTTTAGAATTTAGTGTGATTTTTGTGAGTATGTTCACGTAACACGCTTTTCATTCGATGGAATATATTAGCACAATTGCATCTCACTCGATATATTTAATTGTTGAAGGGATAATCTTGTGGTTAGAGATCTGCAACTGTCTCTTTGTAGCTCAGATGGTTAGAGTCCTGAACCAGTATCGCATGTAGGGCCGCAGGTTCGATTCCTACTAGATGGCCGAGATAGTTGCATTTTTCACTGCTCCTGGTTAGGTTTAATAAACCTACAAAAATTCCATTCGATAATTTTCATCTACAAAATCTCTTCAACAGTTAGTTATGTAGAGTGAGATATCCAAAATCCTGACAAGGAACGAATAAAGTTGAACTTGATGAAATTCACTACGTTTATTAGACAATGATTTTTATTTCTACAATGTTTTACGTTTAGTATACAAAGTTTCAGTGTGTTAACACACCTCTAACCTTGTAGAACAAACATTTTTTTGAGCGAAAGTGAATTATAACGTCCTTAAATATATAACAGCTAAATTATCTATAGGATATATGTATATGATTCTTTTCTAAGCTCGGCGCGGCTTACCACGGACAAATTACTAGTTGCCTATAACTGAGACTATGCATACAACTTGTGTTGACTAAATTACACTATTGACACTTCATAAGAATCATTACAAGAAGATACCAATTAAGTATCTTAATATTATATGCTTATGGAAAATTTCTTAATATTTAACACGTTCCGCAATTCCAGCATTCCAGGGTGCCCTGTTCGCAAGTTGGGCCCCCTTTTGTTACTATTCTTTGGGGAGCACTTACCTAGTTATTGTCAGGGGAGTTCAGGACATGGGTGTGGGGTGACGTGCCCAAAGCATGGTAAATGCTCCTGTATGATGATCACATCATAAAATCAAGAAAGGCTGTATATATATATGATGCTGTAAGATGCTATATATAATTACGGGGCTTCGGTGGCGAAATGGTTAGCGCACTTGCCTTTCACCTCTAAGGCCGCAGATTAAAGCCTCAGTGGGAACTTCCTCAATGCGGCTCGAACCCAGTCCTCATGTGACAAGATTAAAAAATCAACGCTCTGCCGAAAGTCATGGGTTTTCTGCGAGTACTCCAGTTCCCTTCCACAGGGAAAGTTGACTGGGTGGTTTAGGTAAAAGGGCCCATAGTATTTGGCATATGCTGTTGTGTTGACCCTGCCCTAATTGGCAAAGCTAAATAAATGAATAAATAAATGAAATTAAAAATAAGGAACCATGCTACCGAAGGAATACCTCGATTGAGCGCTCAAAGACAAAATGTGTAATTACATGCCTCATTTAGGTCCTTGCGTCAAAGAAAGTAACCGCATACTGAGATTGTGTTCTTGTTTGTGCGAGGGCGAAATATAATTTGAAAAGTCCTGTTTGGATTCACTTCCAAAAGATATTTGTCGTTTTTTCCGGCGTAAGGTTGAAAACAAAATTCTAATTTTGAAAAAGATAATAGCTTGCGTATGTATATTTAATTATATTTGTATTGATGTTAGGTTTTCTGCGCCTACATCTTAGAGATCGTATTTGGCAACAACAGACCTAGGACAACGTGGCTAGGCGCTAAAAATAGGCGGTCAAAGTTTTATGAGTCTTAAGTACGTTCAGCGCATGTGCAGATCGTTTATATTTTGAAGACACTATACTCACAAAATACGCACTTAGTTAATATCTAACATCGTTCTGGTTTGATACGCTTTTAACTGAGTTTTAGTTAGAATTTAGAAGATGCCGAAACAATGCGAAATTTGGGTAATTATTGTTTACACCAGAGGTCGGTCCTCATATTGCACATGCGCAGAACTTGACTTCATCTTTAAGTTTGTTACATCGCGACCGCAGCCTTTTATAAACACATTTCTTCTTTAAAGTAAGGACGTAAGTATTTATGAAATGAAAATAAAGTATTTATAAAATGTTAATGAAATGTTGCTTTATCTTGTTCTCAGTGGACGTAACTCTATCGCCTCAAGTGGTTGTCGTCTTCTTGAGCTTGGTCGACACATCATGCGCTGAAATAGATTTTTGAAAGCCTTTCTGTACGTTTGGTCCAGACAGGCATAAATTATTGGATTGCACAGACTATTGAAATAAGGAAGTTTGCTTATTATTAAGTCAGCTATGAGCATCCCACGCCGGGAGCTGAATGACATGTTATCGAAAGCAATAAAACTTCGACCGTAAAACAACAGCATCAAATAAATAAAGTAAGGACCCCAACAAAGTATAAACACTCCCACGACAACCAATAACATTCGGATAGTCTTCAGATCTTGAAGAAAAGCACTTCGTTGGTTTCGATCATTGGAGGTTTGACCCAGTTCACCATTTCTCAGCATCTTTTGTCGTTTATGAACAACAATAAAAATAAGAGCGTCCATAACCAGTATGACTACAGTGGGTAAAAAAAACACACTAACTGACACAAAAGTATAGAATACTTTCTTTTTATTATGATCTAAAGAGCAAATAACGCCGCCTGTTGTCAAGATTCCGATGCTTCCTGAATGAGGAGTGGCGGCGTAGGTGGCAAAGGCAGTTGAAATCAACCAAATGATAAAGATAATTTTCAATGATTTGGAAGTTGTCATTGTGGATCTATATTGAAGTGGTTTCCTGATTTTCATAAATCTGTCAAAACTGATAAATGTCAGTGTATAAATAGATGCTGTTATCGCAATGGTATCTATCCACACCATGAAACGACATAGATGGATAGACATCGTACGCATCGATTCATAATCAAGATTGAGTCGATTCGCTTTGAGTGGTTCTAAAATCATACCAACCAAAAGATCAGCGACAGCCAGACAAGCAACAAAATATTTATTTGGTTGATGAAGACTTGCTTCTCTCCAGGTCGCAACCAAAACTAAAGTGTTGCCAACAAGTGTGCATATGGCAAAAATAATTAACATTATTTTGTCTGCTACTTTAAGCTCGTCCACAAATGCTTCTAATTTCATCCAATCACTCGCCGTCATACCACTGGTATTGTTGAACAGCATCGCTGCAAAACTTGATCCTATATGGAATAGATAAGAATACCACACTAGTCAGACAAATTTTAACAGGGTCAGGGTGCTGCATGTATTCGTCAATTCGTCGTGTATTGACTTGATATAATCAGACTTTTTATGCAATGTGTTATATAATTAATTCTATAATATGTACGGATAAATTTGCAACAGATCAAAATACCACCAATTAAACAAAACAGAGAAACTTTTATAATAATTGACATAGCACTTCTAAGTTCTCACGGCTGTCGTTTCGCTAAAATAATTACCTCCGCTTAATGCGGGAGTGTATGACCTTGTGCAGGCAGACAATACATATACACATATATTATTTTATTGATTTCTATAGGTAACAGTATATTATGACTACGAGTGCAATTTGGAAAAGCATGCGCGAGTGAGTTATAAAAGATGATCAAAATTGGACGAATCCGAAGGAGTAGTGCAATTTGAAATCTTCCACAAACTCACGTAAGCAAGAGTTTGTTTTTCCAAATTGGACGAGCAACATTACTATTACTTAAAAATAATGTACATGAAAATATTATGCAGAAGCAAACTCATAGTCACTAGCATGCATGAAACACATGCGAAATAAATCATTTACTCACTCATTTAAATGACTCAACATCTTAATGGAAATTTTTAAGTCGCGGAAATAAAAACTTAAATCAAAATGGGCTTTGTTTTCGCGCTTGCAAAGTATCTCTCTCTTAGGACTGTTATCAGAATAGAATAATATTATTAATAGAGGAACTAATTTAATAGGTCACTCTCCCTAGCCTTCCTTCTTTCCCCTTCACAACGAGTACCATGTTAGTACAGGTATAATAGTATCATATTATTAGCAATGATGAAGATCCGGGCTTACGGATCGAAAACTTTGCATTAATAAATCACGCAAATCCTTTGTGGCCAAATTGGGTGAGGGAAAGTGCGGTTTCTGGAGGTAAGGGCCCCCAGAAAAGCTGGAGAAACAACATCAGGGTGGGAGTAAGGGCCCTCACCGTTATGGACATTGAAACTCGTGTCCGGACCGGGCTTCCCCGTGGTGAAGTGACCGAGAGATGCGAAGATCAGGACGAGGGTAAGGGCCCCTCCGTTATGGATCTTGCTCCCTTTGCAGGTGTGTGCTTCACCGTGGGTGAAGTGTGGCCGAGTGGACACCACTTTCCCCCACGTGGAGCATGCAGGATGATGTATATAATATTGAATATAAACAGTTGCATAGTTACATGGTTTAAGGATTAAGTACTGCAGCTAATTTTTGAGGAACAAAGCTTATGATCGTTCCCGGTGTACGAATATACAGTTCATAACACGATCGCCATCTACCAAGAGTTTTTAATAACCAAGGTGGCAGATTCGCAGCTGCAGCTGTGATAGCTGCACCTATTCTAAAGCTATGCGGGGCGTATTCTTGTTCTGCGTAGCCTAAAATATTTAAAAGTTCTCTTAAATTAGCATTAAGTAAAGCTCTTGTGAGCGGTTCCCCGTTCTGCAGGATAAATAAGGGTTCATCAATGTTATAGAAGTGTTTCGTTGCAGTAAATACTCTCGTAAGGCGATGACAACGCATACTGACGAGTGACTTTTAGAGATAGCCAGAGTAGTTCCGTAGCGAAACGGGTCCGTTTTTGATTGCTTTATGCGCACTTGTAGAGATTCAGGAGTCTTTATGTTCGGGATGAAAACGATGTCCTTGACAGAGAGAAAAGTCTTTGCACTTGAATATGTGAATTCGCTGATGCGTAGAAAACCGAAGAAGGCCAAGGTAAAGGCCGCCCAAAGCATAACAGTATCAAGTTCCTCGGAAAATGCAGGACGTAGCAAGGTTGAAATTTCTGATAGAATTTGTATAGTTATGGGGCGACGAATGCGTTGTGGAGCACTTGAGGACCGTTTGATGCCTTTTAAGATGCGGTGGAGTTGGAACATATGGTTGGAGCGGAGAGGCTGGTTCTCAAAGGCAGTTGAAAACAGTATGAACTGAGATGTTTTTTGCAGCCTATTGCTGATAGGTAAGGAATGCCGGCTTGGCAGAAAAAATGCCATTAGTGTCGTTAACTTGGCAGAACTTGTTGGCAGAAGATCTTTTTGATAATTTTGGCCGGATATCTGTTTTCCTTGCCTATCTAATCCCTTTGGGATTTGTTTTTTTCCCATTAGGTTTTCAGTGGCGTAGCTAGCGGTCCTGCTTGTCCTGCCCAACAGGACTAAAAATTTCCCAAAATTTCCTTACTAAAACATTACTTTATTCATCTTGAAGCTTTAAAAATTTATTATTATCATATTGTTATTTTGTATAATTTTCTCGTCTTTTTCGTTATTATTTTTTAAAAGTTTTCCGTATTCTATTACATTTACGCAATTTTACAGCTTGCCGTGTCTGTTACCTAGCAACTGCAACTCTACAAAAGGTCATTTCCGGGCAATATATTGATTTGCACGCGCTCGTGTTTCGGTCCTGCCATTTTCAAATGGCAGGACAGAGGAGGTTGGACAGCAGGCCGCAAAGCATCATGGGTATCGAGCGCCTAATTCCGCGCGTGACTTCATTGACTGTTGACTGTCGAGGAGTGAACATCTCTCTGACTAAACCAATATGGAAGCTTTCGAACGACAAGAGTGTCAGGCTGCGATACTTTGTGAAAAGAAGCAGCATGTTATTGCTGTATTGTTGCGATCATCATTATGACTTATGTTTTACTATACCAAGTTTACCTTTTTTAAATATTTGCATGGGACATGTTGTCATTTTAGCTTGATAAATAATGCGTCTGAGCGAACGAATTGTGTTTATATTCCCAGTAGCGAGGCTCTTCTTTCTAACTTGGATGACGTTAAATCTCCGTGTATCATCAACGTGAAAACAAGCGCAATATTTAAGGTTGGTATACTACAATGCATTACAGTTACCTTGTTATTTAGTTAAATTATTATCCGCTTTGTTGTTTTTAATTTTATAAATACACTGTACAAAATTAATATGGCGTAATATTTGTTTATAAATGCCTCTAGTTTGACCCTATTGTGTGTGTCTGTGTATTGTGTCACTGTGATACATATGTACATGCTTTGAGTTAAACAAATTGTTTAATAAATTTTTGCTGAAGTATGATGCCTGTTTGTATCTAGTTGTGAATAGATTTTTACATATATGTGCATACAATAGTGATATTTTTCAATTTTCATCTGTAAAATATTGCCATATTTGTGTGTTGTTCTATATATTACTGTAAATAGTGACACACTTTTGCATTAGATTTCTAATTTTAGAGATTACAGCTTATGTACAAAATAATAAAATAAAAATTTTCTTGTTATGATTTTGTAGAAAGAGATCTACTTGGGTGGTTGGCTGGTCTTGAACCTGGTCAGCATGGATATGGTAGTGAAGGTGATAGGGCAGAAAGTGGTGACCAGTTAAGTGATGAGGATGAAAGTGACGAGGACGAAATCACCCATGCTGTACCATTCAAGTGCATCGGTGCTGCTCATGAGAAAAATTACCAACATCAACAGCATACCTTGCTCTCCATGGACAAGATAAACCAGTGAATGTAAGAATACGGCCAGAGCCATTGAATCTAATGGACCCAAGTGCAATTGATGTAGACTATGGAACTGGATGGACACACATTGGTTATCTTGCTTCTCAACTATGCGAGTATTTGCACCGACTAATTGCCACAGGAGATATCTTAGAGGTTTATGTTCAGCATATCAAGTATAGGGTTGACTTTTTTAAAATAGGATTTTATCAAAAAATTTTCATAAAGCGACGTGGTGAGTGGGAGACTCAAGTGGTAAGGGAGAGCATGAGTGTACGTTGACAGATGTTTGTGATATAATTGTAACTGACTAGGTTTAGCAAGTTATAGAAATCAAATGATCTTATTTCAATTAGGTAACTTTTTAGATTTTCATAAACAAAAACTAGGTTAATCATAAGTGCGTGTGCACAATTAAAATAAAAAAGTCTGTCATGCACACTCATGCAATTAAGACAAGTACATAATTGTAACATGTGCTGTACTAAATGAAGAAATAAATAGTTTGTACATTCACTTGACCAACTTTGTGAGTAATTTTTATTTTTTATTAAAATTAATGCAACAATAAAACAAAAATATGTCTATTTATATACATATTGATCAAATGTCCCACAATAACATGCTGCTGATACTTTGTGGTACATTACATGAGAATACAAAAAAACCCTGCATATAATTGCACCTATCAATGTCAAGCCCCAGAGGGGGTGGGCATATGTAGGGTATTTGATCATCAATTGCATCCCCACTATGGGGATTTTGATTAGCATTTTGGGCCTGAGTTAGGGCAATTTGAACCAAAATGACTTTTATTAATATAGTATTTACTGCAATTTATTGCAAAATGGCGGGGTGTTTGACCAATACTTATTACCTAACAGTGGGGCATTTGATTGAAAATCAAATGCCCCACATATGCCTGACCCCACCCCCTCTCTGGGGCTTATCATTGAAAGAACCACTATTTCACAAACTTTATCTGAATTAGTTGTGTAACATCATTACAAAATACTGTTAAAAAAAGGCCAAGTGGGCCTTCACTCCTATAAAGGGCATTCTATCCAATGACATCAGACCAACATCTCCATGGCGTTGTTCTCCAAAGCATCGAGCAGCGTGCCTTGGCAACAAGTGGGAGAAAATTTTGAGGGACAAATTTAGCATCCAAAACAGGGTTAACTTTTACCAGCCATTTTTGAAACAGGTGGATGAGTATATTATTCTGGTTGTCGCTGGGTTAGTTTTGAAAATCCAGAAGTCATACCAATAACATAACCAGAAAGGTGAACAAGGTTTTGGTCACTCGATGGAGAGACAATCATAGCATCGGAGATCTTGCAGATGTAGAAGGTCTGTACAGATTGGAAGGATCGATTTTACCTCCAAATTTAATGATGATGCTTAATTCTTGCAGACCAAATCATTGACAAAAATAGAATCCAGCCAAAATCACGAATCTCAAATCTAAAACATCAGCCAAACAATAAATTTCACTTGTAAAATATTGTTACGGAAGGGCTTTAATTATTTGCACACTTTAACTGCAATATATACAATCCATAATATATCGAAATTTCTATAATATATGACACTTCTTTAGAAAAAAGCGAGTAATAGCAGTTCATTATCGATCTGAGTGACAAGGCAACATATTTTACAGAGGGCTATATTCAACGGTGAATATCTCGAAAACGGTTGCGGGACCGAGGGGGGCCGGCTGGATAGAATTAAAGATTATACTTTTGTTTAACTAATCGTGAAAAAATAGCGAAATCGAACCGTGGAAATTTGAGATTTTTGTCTTCAAAGATTGTTGACAGAAACGCCATTAAATTACATCGCGACGGTATAGTGCCTAAAGTGAGAGGTCAAAATAAACTGGAAAATAACGCTTACCTTTCAAGATACCGTTCCAATGGGTAGATTCACTGTTGTAAAAGTAGTATCGCGTGAAATTTCAAAAAAAATGTGCATAACAATATGAAAAAAGTCGATATTTATGAGCCCTATGTAAATTTTCGATGCCAAAAGCTTCATGCGAGCATTAGGAAAATGGTGCAATCTGATTGGTCGAGAGATTCGCCCAGATTCGCCTAATTAGCTGTCCAACCTCCTCTGGAGTGTGAACCAGGCTTTAGACGGTTCTAATGTTAAAGTCAGTATGTGTTAAATGGTTTCAGACTTTGTTACGCTCCTGTGTTTCTAAAAATCGTGAAGTGAAATTTTGTTTTTCGTGACTCGTGAAATCGAAAAATGATCTTCGTGATTTCGTGACGATACCCCCCCCTTGCCCCCCCCCCCCCAGATGTTGGAACAAGTTTGGAACAAGCTGTTAGTAGCTGTTAACAACTTGGAACGAGCTTGATGGCCTTATCAGACTTGTCACAAGGTTGTTCTAACAAGTCTGATACAGTTATGATATAACAAGAATGCCGTGGCAAGGTTGACGACACAAGGTTGTAACAAGATTGTTATATCATGACTGCATTGGATGTGTTGGAACAACCTTGCAACAAGTCTGATAATATCAACAAGGTCGTTTAATACAAGTTGTTAACAGCTTGTTCTAAACTTGTTGACAACTTAGGACAAGCAGTGCGAAGACAACTTGTTGACGGCTTGCTGGCAGACTTGCCACAAAACGTGAGATTTTTGCGTGTGTACATTACAATTTTTGCCTAAAACTGCATGTTGCATGCAGTCATGCTAGACTTGCCACAAGTCGAGTGAAGCGCGCCATAGAAGGGTCTGGAAAGGACCTTGGCAAGTCTAGCAACATGCTTTAACTTGAGTTGTACTAAGTTGTTGTAGGTGAATTGTGTAGTGCCTGTTTATGTGCATGTAGCGCCAGGGCCGTTGCGAAGGGATATGGATTGGGGGGGGGGGGTGTCGAAGGTCAAATTGCCGAGTGACGCTAGTTGAATTTGCCGAGTTTTTCAAAATTTTGTAAAGGTTAGATATAGGTAATGAGAATCATATTGGTGTGCTAGTAACTGAGGGACACCAATATGGCTCTTGTTTTGAAATGGATGCCTGTTCGTGGGTTGTTGCTAAAAAGGAATCGGGTTGCTTTATATATAATATATGACATTCTAAGAACAAACAAATATAAGGTCACGAAATCGAAACACACAATTGCAATAACTGCAACCACAGCTCAATGATGAGCACTATTTTATTTTCGTGCATTTGTTTTCAGATAGGAGTATTATTTTAATTTATTTATATTAAACATATAAAGCTGAAAAAATTTAAATTTAACATAATTTATTTATACTGTGTTTTCATAAGTCCTAAATCGAGACTGAAACTATGTGCACACGGGTCACGGTTTTGAGCATTTTTGCAGTGCCGTTTTCAAATTTAGCGTTTAGGCGCCTTGTTCACATTGATCGTTTTTCTCGCAACATTTTCTGACAAAGCTGAGTTTTTTATAGTCTTCGTTTCCAAATTCGAACACGGAATTTCATTTTCGCCTTCTACTTTTCTGTTTAAACAATAACAAAGTGCCGGCCGAAACGACCAAACGTTTCAGACATAGAGAACGAATTTTGGCATCGTTTTCACTATTTGAACTAAGTTTTTGCTTCCTGACGTCGTTTTCATACGTTTTCGTGTGAACAGAACGTACGTGAAAATGGTACTTTCAGTTTCAGAAATTAACGCATTACAACCAAAAACCGAAAAACGCTCGGAAAGCGACGGAAACGGTACCGTGTGCATATAGTCTGAGTAATGAGTGTCTTAGACTGTGGTGCAGACGTGCATCTCCGCAAAGTCAGAAAAATTATCCAAGTATTACCCTGGTTCCAGGGGTTTATTTTTATTATTTTCATTGCGAAGGGGAGGGAAAATAAACCTCTGGTTGAAAGCGGCCGAATTGATTCATTGAGCCGCGCCAATCAGTTTGAATTAGGGTCAGATCCTGTCTCCTGATTGGATGATCGTATTAAAGCTCTCTGATTGGTTATAGATGTTCTATTTGAACCAATCAGGGAACTTTAATACAATCGTCCAATCAGGAAACAGAGTCAGGATCTGACCCTAATTCAAACTGATTGGCGCGGCTCAATGAATCAATTGCCGGATAGTGTTAACTGGGCTTTTGTACGACCCGATTTTCCAAGTGTTTAAATTTTATACGTCAGAAAGCGAGTAAAACGGATATGATCATATGCAACCGATCGATGATACCGATCGCTGTATCCGGTATGTCTTTCAAAACTGTAGACTGATCAGAGTTAACAGTAATTTCGCTAAAGAACGAAAGAAGACAAGTCCATTCTTATGGCATGGCTCGTCTTTCGCTTGGTCTTCTCATGTGCCTGTGGAGTCTTCTTGAGGATCTTGCGCCTCTGACGACTCAAAATATTCTCTTTGGCTTTGACTGCGCTTTGCAGTCTCAAACGGTTTAGCCGGTACGTCTTTATGTGCTACTCGCACTCGGTTTCCCTTATGGAGTTATGGGCAACTTTGCTCGTGCCTCTTACGGTAATTGTCGGGCCGTATGTTACATAATTTTTATGGTTAATACGTTTTCCCTCGTGGAATAAATAATAAAGTTTCTATAGTCGTCAAAAATCGAATTACATTCAAGACACTAAAGTTTTATTCTTTTTCTTTTGGGTTTTGAACCGCGCATAATTGATAAAGAGCCTTCGCTATAAGAGCAGTCGAGCGAAGAACATGCCCGGAAACGTGGGTTTCACATTTCACCCTCCCGTCGATTTTTGACAAATAAAAGGCTAATAGTATTACTACAAAACAGAAATACATTTAAATGGTTTTGACATAAGGCCACACAAACGCTTTATTTATCGCCTTCGTTCTTAACTTTTACAATTTGCTGAATGCCGATTTCGCAATTTGCTGAACAGTAACGAAGCAATTTGCCGACTGGGGCTGACTACACACCCCGCTCGCAACGACCCTGTGTAGCGCGCAAATGTTGTGTAGTGTAAAGGCTAAACTAAAGCGGTTTTCGTTTTTTTTTATTTTTTTAGTTTTTGAGGTCTTAGTTTCGAGGTCTTTACTGAGTTTTCGAGGTCTTAGTTTTCGAGGTCTTTAAGTTTTCGACATCTTAGTTATCGAGATCTTTAAGTTTTTGAGGTCTTAGTTTTCGAGATTGAATGGGTACGACTAAGAGATTGGTTTTCCGTCTTAACTATTAGACTTCATTATAAATTTCGAAGCCTTAGTTTTCGAGGTTTTAGTTTTCTAGACATCCAATTTTCCTCATCTCAGTTAGATGACTTTTCATTGTCTATTTGTATAGATTTGGCTGCATTATTAAGTCATTATTTCCCTCTCAAACTTCACAGATTATTGCAAGTTTACAAATGATTGGGAGTGGGGGGGGGGGTCCTCAGTATCTATGGCCCTGCACTATTATTTATACCTGAGTATTTAAAGATTTGAACATGCATGACTAATATCCTAAATGGTTCATTGGGGGTAACATGCCTCCTTAAATATTCAAGTGAAAATCTTTATATATAGTTATTATTAATCAAGAAATCTTTACTCCACGAGGTAAATTGTGTATTTTTAAACTATGTTAAGTAGTGTGGTTTCCACATGCCAGGGTCATACATATTGATTTTATCTGGGGAGAGGGGTGGGTGGGTGTAGTCCCAAAGAGAAAGACCGGCCATTACTCATTTGTGAATCCAGACGTATATAACTCCGGGCAACTCAGTGATAACCATGCAAATGCAATCTTAAAGTCAACCTGTGCATGTAGCACTGAGTACAGGCGAAAACACAGTTACTACAGGATTTTCAGAAACTCAGAATACATATTTTTGGTACGTAAATGTGCTTTAAGCAAGCTGAACTGATTAATTATCATATTAGGTATAAAACGCAGTTAATTTCTGGCAATGGTAGCTAGAAGTCGGTCTCTTTTAGTTGGTCTCACTTAATTAGCATTGCGTATATACAATGCATAATTTTGAGACCAATTTACTTAATTATAAGCATCTCAATGGGGCGGGGTCCAAACCTGCAGTCCCTCCACATTTACAACCTGGGATATTATATTAAATTATCTCATATGGCAAATGTGCTGTAAATTTCTATTTCTGCAAATATTTATATGCTTCTGGAAAGTAGTATATATGCTAATTGACCCATTAAACCATCAATATGTAAAAAGCTAAACCATGCAGTTTTGGATAGTACGGGCCATGTATTTGAGACAATTAAACACAAAATTTGGAATACTGAAGTTAGAAATTAATTCAGTGGGGATACTGAAGTTAGAAATCCAACCAGGTCTCAATTGCAGTGGTGGATCCAGCAAAGTTTTTTTTTTTTGGGGGGGGGGGGGGGGTGCTAACCAATGGCGAAACTAACACCGAAGGCGCAAGATTTCTATGGGGGTCTCTATGGAATTTTAAAATTTGGGTCTCTGAAATGGCATTTCCAGCATTCTGAGAAAATATTCTGGAAAATTTTTAGATTCTCAAAACATTTCAAAATTCAGAATATTTAATATTGGCTATTCTGCTATTGTCAACTAGTGATACCCAACTGAATTCCTTAACATAAGTTGGTTAGAATTAGGATAAACATCATTTTTGCACACCCCCCCCCCCCCACCCCCATGCACCCCTGTTGACCAGAGCCTGGGCCTCACAGTTCACTGCCGTAGGAAGCAATTTTGTGTTGGATACTTGGGGGGCGTCAATTAGTTAGGGGCGCTTATAAATTATGCACTTAATGTACTGCTCTAGAGGAAAATAGTTTGTCTAATTGTTTTCCGGAGAGTCCCAATGTTTCCCGAAACAAAGTCGAGGCCGGAAGGAGGGATGTAGTGTATAGTGTTGATATTAACATATTTAGTTAATTAGTTAATATATAAGTAAGGAGTGTGGTTATTGGGATAGGGCAAGGACAAACAGATTATTCAGAGACAGGATTGAGAAGCGGTAACGACTCGTATAGCGAAAGGAATAAAATACATAAAACATTATAACACTGAGACTCAAGGGAAAACAAAACGAACTATATTTCCCAAGGGAATTACAGACATTAAGCATTTTGTTATATATAGTAACGAACAAAAATCAACATTCAACAACATTCATACAACAATTGTATTTTGTAACAAAAACTCTAGTCTATAGTGTAAATGACTAAAACAAGTTCAAAATTAAAATCAGCAGCTGATATCATGTTGCCTCTTGTGTGTATTTTTCTTCTCTTTTACATTCTTTATTTTAACACAAACTTGGAAAATCATAGTTTCTAATTATGCTAGTTGTGCCACCATTTTGTTTCTTTATGTACGTATATGTAGCCAGTCGGGGCGGACAACAATTTTTCACTTCTTGTCCGGCAGGATACATTGCATTTATCTGAAGTCATAATGTGAACACAAATCAGCCAATCACATTTGTTGTTCACCCTAGCTATATAACAATAGATCATTATTTCCCTCTCAACTAATTACAGATTATCGCTAGTTTACAAATTATTGGGGGGCTGGCTGCCCCCCCCCCCCCAGGGTCTACAGTCCTGTG
>CACRXK020008520.1:0-20665 GCA_902702795.2 Paramuricea clavata | reverse complement strand
AACAACAACAACAACAACAACAACAACAACAACAACAACAACAACAACAACAACAACAACAACAACAACAACAACAACAACAACAACAACAACAACAACAACAACAACAGCAACAACAACGGCAACAACAACGGCAACAACAACGGCGACGGCGACGGCGACGGCGACGGCGACGGCGACGGCGACGACGACGACGACGACGACGACGACGACGACAACGACAACAACAACAACAACAACAACAACAACAACAACAACAACAACAACAACAACAACAACAACAACAACAACAACAACAACAAACTATACTTACCAGATCCAAAAATCAAAATTTGATGTTCCAGCATGAGACACGACAACAACTTTAAAAAATCCTTTACGCCAACAAGACCAAATACATCCTCCAACGGATAATCAAAGGGAGGCAACTCATTCAGTCCAGGTCTTTGACACAAAACGTCTTCCGTAATGCAAGTAAACTTCATATTCCGTCCAGGGGGAGGCAAAGGCACTTCGTAAATAAGATTATACAGATAACACTCGAGGGTTAAATTCAAATCGTCTTCGGTCAAACCCCCGCGATAGATTTTGTTCAGACATGTCTTTGCAGCGCTTGTAAAAGGTAGGGGCATCACAAGGCATAAACACTTCGAAACAAGTAGGTTATGCTTCTCAGAGTTGTATAATTTGATTTCAGGCTTCGGAGATGGGGAATTGTTTCGCAAGTAGGTCTGGAAGCCTTCCATGTGATCTCGGAATGGTATGGCCGAATGCGAACGGGTTTTGGTAGAGCTCAGAGCCAGCTCGGCCATATACATGTCTTGTAATATTTGCATAGCTTCGCATATTTCGTAGTCTTTGACCTTTTCGTAGAATGTCAAAGCGAAGCCATTCATGCGTGAGCCATCTTCGCGGGTGATTAAGAAGGAGTGGAAAAAGGGGGTGTGTGCCTCTGTGTTTAACTTGAACTGAAGGCCATTTGGTAGTGAGAGCTAGAAACGGAAGGGGATTAGTTTATGAGGTGAGGGGGGAGTAATGTGTATAGGAAAGGGGTGTGGGCCTCTAGTGAGGGTTAGAAAGAGGAGGTAAGTGTATGGGTGATTCCTCTAGTAAAAGCTAGAAATGGAAGGAGATTAGTGTATGGGGTTAGTGAGGAGGTTAATACATATAAGAAAGGGGTGTGGGCCTCTAGTAAGAGCTAGAAATGGAAGGAGATTAGTGTATGGGGTGAGTGATGGGGTAATGCATATAGGAAAGGGTGTGGGCCTCTAGTAAGAGCTAGAAATGGAAGGGGATTAGTGTATGGGGTGAGTGAGGAGGGCAATAACAATATTCCATGCTATATTTAAGTAAACTAATGTTGTAGATTAATGTATTGGGGGGGGGGGGGGGGGGGGCACGTATGGGAAGGGATTTGCATTGGGAAATTAGAAAAAATAGTTTTCTTACAGAATGGGAAAATTTTGAATATCAGTCATTATCAGTTTGTTTTTGTTATTGATATTGAGTATTCTTTCATTACGTCAAAAGCCTGGTACGAGTTCCTTTCCACAAGCATTACTTACCATGCAAACAGCATGCTCGTCAAACGGGTTCCACGAGACATTCTCGGGGTAGTGAGCTAACGTCTTGGCTTTGTAAGATCTCTCAACTGGAGCGACATGTAGAGAATCACCTAACAGAAGATCGTATTGAGACTACGTTCACGGTACGCCTGAGCGGTTTGAAAACGACACAGAAAAGTCACAATTTGAGCACGGTTTCTAAATGGAGCAAGATGAAAATGTTGCACTTGGCAACTTTGTGTGAACACAAACGCCGTTACTTTTTTGTACCGCTTTCAAACCAAGCATCTCAGCTCTCAAAACAGTAAATTCGAATGTGTTTCGTTGAGATTTCTTTTCTCTATTTGAAATACATTGGGTTTACATGAGCGCTAAACATCAATTCACATTTTGGGTGGGTAAAAACTATCGTGCTGAGATGTTTTTTTTCTGCAAATAATTTCAGCAAAGTAGCCAGTGGCATACAGTAATGACATGCGCTTGCTTACCGACAAGTACACTTTCGTTCTTTCGTTCGTATTTTCCCCTACTAAATTTTAATTTCTAGTGTTAGGGATACTGGATTGGATTTATTTTGTAAAAATATGAACATTTTACTTTAATTCATATTACAAATCCTGCCGGACATTTAGTTTTTGCAAAACCTTGTCCGGCTGCACGACATGTCTAGTCACTTCGAGACGACCCAGCCTTAGACAGAGTTAAATTATAAAACAGAGTCCGTAAATGTTATGGATGGTCAACTCATTGAGATTATAAATAACACTAGAGGGGGCACCGTGGGTGAAATTTGGAAGCGCGGTAATGGGGGGCAAATTGAAATCCCAGATGAACACCACACAATTCTTGGGTTGCACTTGAAACCAGAAAAATCTAAAACAAAAGTCACAAAACTGGGTGTTTTATATGTTTTGCATGGTATTGCTACAAACATTCCCCAAAAATTTTGAATTCAAACAATTAATTCCTCTTGAAAAGATCAAAATTGCTGACATCAGCATTATTTTGGAGCGCTCTCAAAAATGTGTTGAATAGACAAAATTGAAGTAAAAATGCTTCAGTTGGTAAAAATCAAAACGGGACTACTTAACTGCCATAGACAAGAATTTACTGTCGTTCCAATTGAAGTGTTGCTCAAATATTGATTCAATACATTACCTCGGACCGACCAATTCATTTCATCAAGTTCCTCGAGATATTCATACACTTCCTGTGAAAGAGCCAATTCCAAGTATTTGATCATTTCTGGTCACTTCCTTTCTATTTATGATTGGTTAGTTGCACAAACAACAAAGGTGATTGGTGCATTCAAACTATTCAACAGGAAGTTTACAATTATACTAGGAAGTGTATGAATATCTTGAGGAACGTACTTGATGAAATAAATTGGTCAGCCCAAGGTAATTAATGTATTGAATCAATATTGATTTGAGCAACACTTCAATTGGAACAACAGTAAAGATTTTGGCTCAAACTCGCTCTCATTTCAGCATTTTAATTTTTTGCCGCTGAATAGCCATGTTCCCTTTCGTTGACTGAATTAAGATTACAATGCCCCCTCTGGTGGTATTTATAATCTCTATGAGCCGGTAACGACACACGCTTGCAAGTTCCTGACAAATACATTTTCATTCTTTCATTCGTATTTTTCCCTACAAAATTTTAATTTCTAGTGTTAAGGATACTGGATTGGATTTATTTTGTAAAAATATGAAAATCTACTGTAACTTTACTTCATATTACAAATCCTGGTGGACATTTAGTTCTTGCAAAACCTTGTCCGGCTGCTCATATAGACGCTTTGTGACGTAAAACTACCCAGCCTTAGACAGAGTTAAATTATAAAACAGGGTCCATAAATATTATGGATGTTCAACTAACATTAAAGCATACGTTATGTCAATTACATAACAAATTAACTGCTGGGCATAGTTTGGATGTATAATATGTTTGTTTACATTTATCAAATGCTATCAACAATGCAAAATTGCTATAACAATCAACCTAAATTACTCAAAATCTCTCTAGATGGAGTATAAATTAAGGATAATTTGGAAGCAATTTAACAGATCCGGAAACATTTTGTAAAAATGTTAAGCACCGCACATGACTATGTTATACAAACAGCGTTTTGTTTACAAATTGCATTGTATATAACCCAAGGCTGAAGGAATTAATGAACAATTTGGACAAAAATAGCTAAATGCAACCAGAAGGAAGTTTTTATCAAAGCATAGAATCTTTTCTAAATCCTCTCTAAAGCGTTGTGCCTTTAAGAAAGGTTTTCGAGCAGTTTTAGCGCTGAAACAGTGCAGGTTTACTTAAATTTAACATTAAATGTACACAACCTAGACAGTATTTTAAACAAAGTTTTTGACAAAAAAATGTACAATTATGCAGCCATGATGGAGTTTATACCAAAGCATATAGTCTATTTTAAAAGCTCTCTAAATTACTAAGATATAGGATGCCGTTTATTCTTGTTCCAGCGCGTTTTATTAGGGCCCCAAATCAAAATCATACCTAATAGCTGGTCGGGTTCCAATCCAGAGACGCTATCCAGTCCGCAAACGACGAAGTAATCAATAAGTCGCTGTCCTCCATTAGTTGCAGACATTATGCGTTCTTCTCGTGGCGTATTTCATGCGAAAAGCAAGACAATTCAAGCATTTCGTGGCCAGAAATGCAAAGATAAAATCGGCATCTCAGGAGTAGGTCGAAGTTCTGCTTTGTTTTTGTATCGGGATTTTTAGCGACCGCGCGTGAGGTGTGAAAAAACTGGGAACGAGGATGTGGAATTGAGGAGAATACCGCTGTGCGCGTGAATTGTGGGCTCTATTAGCCAAAAATTACTGGGACTGACTGAGACTAGTGGGAAAGACCGCTGGGTGAATGATTTCTCATACAGTGGGCTCCGGAGGCAAGAGAAGACTGGGACTAGTGGAGAATACCACTGACTGAATTTTTCATACGGTGGGCTCTGGAGGTAAAAAAGACTAACTAATGAGGAAGACCGCTGACTGAATAATTTCTCATACAGTGGGCTACAGTAGTAAAATTTCTAGAAATTTTGAATAGGATTACTAGAAATTTGCTTAGGAAGGCAAATTTTTGCTATCTCTTTATATCCGAAATGGTTCTTGTTTTGAATCGGATGCACGTTCGTGAGCGCGGAAAAGCGCGGATGAACTTGCACCATCACATTACACACGTTTAAAAACGCCCAAGTTGTTACAGGTCTGCAAACAAGTTGTTACAAATCTGTTTACAAGCTGTCGACAAGTTGTGTTCGCACTGCTTGTTTCCAGTCGTAGTAATAAGTTTGGAACAAGCTGTTAACAACTTGTAACAAGCTTGATGGCATTATCAGACTTGTAGCAAAGTTGTTCTAACAAGTCTGACACAGTCATGATATAACAAGAATGTTACAAGGTTGTTCTAACAAGTCTGATACAGTCATGATATAACAAGAATGTTACAAGGTTGTTCTAACAAGTCTGATACAGTCATGATATAACAAGAATGTTACAAGGTTGACGACACAAGGTTGTAACAATATTGTTATATCATGACTGTATCGGACTTGAACAACATTGCAACAAGTCTGATAATATCAACAAGGTTGTTACAAGTTGTTAACAGCTTGTTCCAAACTCGTTGACAACTTGGGACAAGCAGTGCGAACACAACTTGTTGACGGCTTGTTAGCAGACTTGCTACAAGATGTGAGAGTTTTACGTGTGTATAAAAGCCTTGTTATCACATATGATTGAGGCGAAATGTTAAACAGACAATAGACAACTTGCATGTTAGACTAATTTTTGATCTAGGCAAAAAAAGTAAATTCCCGTGAAGAACTTATTAAAATTAGTAAAATTGCAAAATTCGGTTACGAAATGTTGTGAAATACGAAAATATATAGCCTTGCGAAGTTTGCATATTTTGTATATGTTTGTATCACGTGCGGAAATTGTTACCATTTCTGAGCCGAAAATGGTAACAATTTCCGCACGTAATACAAAGGACTTAATTTGGGACTTTATTAGTCCTGTTGTCTGTGCCTTCAATTTCTTATTGTAAAACTAATAAAAAAAAAAACAACAAAAAAAAACATATATAAAATTTGCAAACTTTGCAAGGCTATATTTTCCAAGCTTTACAACATTTCGCAACCAAATTTTGCAATTTTACTAATTTCATTATGTTCTTTTTAGCTGTGGTGTTTGATCCCCTTCTATTTACTTAGATTAAAATTTAATCTAACATGCAAGTTGTCCATTGCGTATTGCAAGGTGAAAGACACTTCTAACATTTCTTATATATCTTTAGGGTTCCTCGCCAACGATTGCCGCCCTAGATCCCAACGTGCGTAGTATGGTTATAGACGCTATGTGGGCGTGTATACAAGACTTGAGGAACGATGTCAATGTGAGGGAATCTGCTCTCATGCCATTTGTCGTTAGAAAGGAAAAACGAAAAGCGAAAAAGACTGAATCACCTTCGCCAAAAATGGAAAGAAAAGTTAGTGTCATGATGATTGATTTAAATCTAATTTTGACTAGAGTGGATCGATATCGCAAATACCGAATACCGATATCCCGCCATCAGAATACCGGTAAATACCGATATTTTTAACGTGTTTTTTTTAAGCCAAACTGAACTGCTGACCGTCGAGAAAAATCAAGTTTTGACAAAATATTAATGTGGCACATACTGTTATTAGTGCAAATGTCACAAGATTCGCATTATCAAGCTATGTTAACGGCGCTAAGCGGCGTTAGTGCCGAATCTGGGAGCATTAACTTTGCTTTCTAAACGTGATTGTAAGCAAGTTTGAATTGAAATAGCATTTCAATTCGGTATTAGGCAGCAAAATACCGAAATGTCGGTATATCGGTATTTTTAAATTGTCAATATCGCCAAACCGGTATCTAAATAAATACCGGTATACCGGATATATCCGGTATATCGATCCACTCTAATTTTGACTTTGTTAAATGTAGTGGCCAATGACATTGTCCTTACTGCTGAGTCGAGGTCGAGAGCAGGATATTACCGGTACTTAGGATGGATAGCTTTTTTCAGGGTTCGTGCAAAACTTGAAAGCCCTTGAACTTATAAAGAGGCGCTTGAAATTCCTTATATTCTGTAGATACTTTCTGAAATCGTTTCACATAAAAAAAGATGATGTTGAATCGATGTTGTTCATGTCCTAGCTGTTTGATTGTCATTTGAAGAGTTCGATGGCCTTTAAGGCTGCTGCTCTCCAATCACGCGTTTTTCATACGCACGGAAAAGTTTAAATCTTTTTAAATGTTACTTGTGAAATAACTGATTTAATTAATGTACATTTGTACAAGTAATTCATACTAGTGTTAAATTTAAAAAAGATTTAAACTTTTATGAAAAACGCGTGACTGCATGGTGAGCAGCCTTTAAGCTGGAGTAATACCGAGCAACAAAATTGCTGCAACTTGCAACAAAATATGATTTCAACGCATGTTAAGTAGAAATGTCGACACATGTTGCATCGTCATTTGTAATTTATGTGCGTTGAAATCAGATTTTGTTGCAAGCATAGATATCTTATATACACTAGATAGCGCATCTCCTTTAGTAAAACTGAAGCCAAGAATATTCCATCGGTTACACCCATTTGAATAGATGGCGGCCATGTTGGAGTTTCCCACTCGCTAATAAACGCTTAAAAACAACAATAACTTACATCGTTTGAATAGTTTAAGAATGTATTTGGAATAGGTTTAAGTTAATGTTTAAGTTCCCTGTTTAAGAAATAGAAAACATACCAATCTTCTCATTTCATGGGAATACCCTGAGCCTGCAATCACGGCTTCAATTTTTGAATTGCGGACTAATTAGATGCACTATCTAGTGTATGGTTGCAAGTTGCAGCAGTTTTGTTGCCTGTATTACTCCAGCTTTAGTCCTTGAATTTCCTGATAGGTAGTCTTAGGACTCCTGGAAAGGTGCTTGAATTTTACTCTTACGGGCCTGAAGGAACCCTGTTTCCTACTTCTGTAAGTTGAGCTTTGGTTCGAGGGTGCTTTCCGGGTAGCCCGCGGTTTTCATTACTCGCAAAAACTAACCCTTCACCTCAGCTGTGCTTCGGGATCAGAAATGGGTCGCATGGCGACAGTCAGAGGCGTCCTAACAAGCCTTCGACTCGGTCACATTTGAAGTGTGTCCTTAGCAAATTAACTTCCAACTGCAAGTAAGGGCGATAATCACCCCACCCACACATTCCAACTACTGGAGGTAAAATTTAGGGAGACTGTTCAGTGAATTGAAATCTTGTTCTTCTGTGAAAAAATGTTTAAAATTAAGCCTTCTGAAATGGCGTTTCCTGCATTTTCGGAATATGTTGTTATAAGTGATCCTATAAATTGCCATATAGTAACTTCATAAAAAGGTCAAAACAGACTATTATGTTGCTAAAAACAGTATGTTTATGATTTTTTTACGATATTTCCCGAATATTCTGAAAAATCGGGAGAATTTGATAAAAATCGGGAGACCAGGAGATTGTATGAATTTTCTGGAGACTCCCGGTAAAATCGGGAGAGTTGGAATGTCTGCCCACCCCTACCTACATATATTTCTACTATGTAGCTAAAATATAACCTTTCTTTCAGGAGGAGAAGAAAACTGAGAGCTCTAACTCGAGGTCGTCCGACGCTCCCCGTACCAGTAGCAACAATACACCTTCATCGTCGCGTAGGACAAGAAGTTCTTCACAACCTGAAGATGTCCCCATGGATACGGACGAAAATTGGAAGAAAGTTATCCCGCCTGTAAGTTTTGAAGTAATATATGAACAACGAGAGCGAGTATTTCACCGGGATATCCAAACACGAGAAAACAATGTATTTCGAGTGTTTGGATATCCCGGTGAGACACGAGCTCGAGTTGTTTATATGGCTTCTCAAATGAATCGAGACGTAACAGAATGTTTTCGTGTTCTGATTTGAATAGAATTCTTAACCAAGCATAACGTAATTAGGAATTCTATTCAAGTAATTTTGCATGCGTAATTAGATATTTGATGAAAACACTAGTGACTTTCATCAAGTTTCACCGGGTTATCCAAATGGCATCTTGTGACCAAATAGGTGATTATCATTGGCTGAATTGCTCATGAATTATTAATGATTTGAGAATTCAAATCAATTTTATTTCACACGTTTACAAAAAGATATAGTTAGACATTAATTACATCACAAAAAGAATCAAAATGGAAGGGGAACAAAAGGGAGTTAATTATGGTATTATATCGTGTACAGTGGCCAAAGTAGCTGAGAAGCTTTCGAGTTGGCCACCGTTTACAAAATTGTTGTTTTGTGACTGTGTACATAAATTGCATTTGTGACTGTTTACATAATTGCAATAAAACCAGACCAGCAAGAGATGACTCGAGATCAATGAAGAACAATTTAGAACCGCATGATGATAGACTTATCCAGTATAAAATAAAGTTATCGAATTCAATTCAATAATAGTTGAATAGCCTCTTCACGTGACATATTATGGTTGACATGATTTGCCAATAAGCTTATGAATTATTAATGTTTATTCCAGAAGTACACTGCACTTACTAGACATTCAATTCTTCATAGGAATGGGTACCAGTAATATCTCAAGACATAATACGTCAACAAAGAATGCCAAGACAGGCGCCATTTAGTGATGCATATCTTAATGGTATGCCTCCAAAACGGAGAAAGGTAATGTTGTTTATGGGATGACCACTGATCTCGTAGTAACACTTATTTCGTACTGGAACGCTAGGGAGGGGGGATTGGTAATACGATTATTCGTTTATATGTATCAATGCACGTTACTCTACGCCTCTATTATATAAGCCTGATTTGCATTACACAACTTTTGCCTAAAACTTGTCGCATGCAACCTCAATTTCTGCATTATGTACTTTTTCTGGTTATAATTTCATCTCAATCGCATGTGAAAAAGTGATTCCAGACTTCCAGTTTGACTCAACCAAAGCCCACACTTTTTCTCGTGGTTCTTTGGTTTCCTCCTGTATAGTAACACTGGGCCATCACGGAATGATAAGTACTGTAGAGAACAGTTTAGAACCGTTAGAGCTTGAGAGAACAGTTTGGAACTGATAGAGTTATATACGGTGTTAATAAAGATGGTTTTTCATGCATTGTTTCTTTTTGCTTAGATCCAGAAAAGTGAGCCAGCTCCGTACAACCAATGTGTCTCAGCAACTCTGAAACGATCCATAACAAAAGCAGGAGTTACTCCCAAAACTGATTTAGAGAGTAAGTTATTGAACAAGATCTACTGACCTTCATACAATACAATGCTATAAGTACTATATCGAATATGGCCTGTGAAACGTCTTGATGAGAACATTCGTATTCTTCAACAATTTAAAATAAATGAATAATATATTTGGTGAGAAAATTAAACTTAAAGTTTATGTAAATCAGCATGATTTTGTATCAGATATACAAATTCCTTCACGCTCATAATTTCTTTTGTGTTTTTTATGAGAATTATGAATGAGACAGTAATGAGTTTCATAATAATAATAATAAGAATGAATGGTATCGTTTTGTAAAATTTTTTGCCATGGGTGGCTATTCATTTTTTAATTGATATTTAAGGTTGGGCAAAATTTTTTAAACTTTTTGTTGGATCAGTAAAATTTTTACCATGAATAACATTCCCCCCCCCCCTGCCATAAATAATCACCGGTCCCTTATACTGTATGAGAAGTTCTTTCTAATAAAGCACCTGTATTCTTTGCAGAGTTGAACGAAGAGGCGAACAACTCTCAGTCTCTAGAACGAGTCTTCGAGGACGAAGTCAAGAGCGAAGTAAGAAAACGTCTCTCCACTGACACGGACTACAGCAGTGAAAAATTCCCCTCGATACATAAGTACTTTGAAAAAGACGAAAAACGCTAGCGTCTTGTGAACAGTGCGACATACACACTGATCGCAACAGTAAACACTAGATACCTGGATTGTGCAAAAAGTGTCAGTTTGACATATTGACTATATTGTCACACCAGACTGAACCAGTGAGCTCTACAGTAGCAGGCCTGCAAATTAGTGTCGGTCATCGGGCATTATTAGCAGGGTTGTGTATATGTGGAGTAATATTACATATATTACACATATACACATATGTATATGTGGAGTAATATTATCAGACAGTCAAGTTTTTTTCTAACGGATCATATCGCTAATCAAGTTATCAGTTTATAAAATCATAATATTATTCTTTAAATTGAAGTGAAAACACAAAATTTGGGCACTGTCAATTTCTCACGTGAGTTGTTACTCCAGATATACATATATAGAGCTTACTGGATCGGATTCAGAACTGACGAATTCGTCTCGTAAAATGCCGTACTAAGTATTAGATAAGTCTAAGAGAAAAATATGAACATTTAGACTTTTGTATTGTTATAATAATTTCATAGCTAGGATACGAAATGGTTTTCAGAACATTTTGTACATAGTGGAAAATTATTAATTTTACAATTTGTACATGTAAAATATTTACTTATATGGCTTAAGCTCTGGGCAAACTAGGAAACATTGTTGCGGAAACATTGTTTCCTACCGATATTTCACCATGTTTGCCAGAGTGGGGAAACACTAGGAAACATTAGTGAGAAACATAGGGAAACATCAAATGTTTCTGAATTTCGTAGGAAACATTTTTGCCTCCCGGGAAGCAAATTTTGTTTCCGCAACAATGTTTCCACGGGTGGACAAACATGGAAACATTTGAGGAAACATCGCGAATCACAAATGTTTCCGCAACAATGTTTCCTAGTTTGTCCAGGGCTTTACGGGCTGTTCCTATGAGCGGGCCAGACCAGGATCGTTTGAATAAACTTACCGTTACTAGAAGCAAAATAAGCTAAATCAACTCTGAAATGTTATTTTCGATGTTTATCAAAGCCGTGGTAGCGGTCTAATTTTAAACATAAGACGAACTATCTAGAATATCGTGATCTATACATGGGAATGGATAATTTTCTCTATTGTAAATTGGGCCAATTACCGCCTTTAGTTGTGTTGTTGTACATTGATAAAAAGTGATATAATGGCTTGCGCTGACCTGTATTCACTACCGATATTACGAGTGCCTTCAAAGTCAGCCAAAAAATAATCTGAATTGTTTGATAGACTATCTTATAGCAATTAATGTAATTAAAACATTTAGTTTGGTGTTTTGTAAAACGTGGTGTTTTGTTAATGTAAATTAAATTTTACAGTTGTCATGTAGTTGTGTTGAAAGTCGTATATATAATTCAATTTAAGTTTTGTACCAGAAGATTAACAAGTCGAGCGTAGCTCTGGCAGGTTTTATACGCGGGTACTTTTGTTTCCTCCTGTAGTAACACTGCATGTAGCAATATAAGAGATGACTCTTACTGGATCTCTTGGCCAGAGAACAGTTTTTAGAGATGATCCTTACTGGACCTCTAAGAAGAACAGTTCAGAACTGATAGAGCTATCCAGTATAAATTAAGTTAGTTCAGTTTAGGTTTCCTCCTGTAATAACACTGGATCAATAAGAGATGATCCTTACTGGACCTCTAAGAAGAACAGTTTAGAACTGATAGAGCTATCCAGTATAAATAAAGTTAGTTTAGTTTAGGTTTCCTCCTGTAGTAACACTGGATCAATAAGAAACGATCCTTACTGGACCTCTAGGGAGAAGAGTTTTATAGAACTGATGGTATCAAATTTGTGTTCATACCAACATGAAGTATCCATGAAAGAGCCCGCAATCTTACCTGCTGTTATCAATATGGCGGACAGCTCGGGAAATCGAGCTGGAAATGGCTCGAAGAAACAAGAGATTTTTGTCAAAGAAGAGCTGAAAATTGCCGTGAGATGCACTCTGGATAAATTTAGATATGATGAGGAACAGAAGGGTAAAGTTTCGAATGATTTCGTGTTGTTTTAGTTGTAAAAATCTGACTTTATCTTTGGTCCACTGTTGTAAATCTGTTTCAAAGTGTCAAATTTCTTGTGTAGTATTTTGTTGCAGAGAAGAAACATTGAGCCAATAGTTTATTGAAAATATAACACCGAAGAAAAGCATCGTGTTTATAAACTTGAGATATGGATTATAAAACCAGACATTTAATATCACTGAACTACACCAAATTCGACTTGTTTTGTGAAACTTTTGTCCGAGTGAAACCAGATGCTTTTCTTCTGAGACCCTGGTGGAAAATGTGTTTTGGGTCATGGGTGCGCAAAAGATATACTCCATGCTCAGAAATATGCACCAGTAACACAGCCCTCGAAAACGAGGTTAGCATTCAGCAATGTCGATCTACATTCTGGCCTCTAATCATCTAGGTCGTAGGTTCGAATCCCACCATGGCCTGGCATCTTTTTCAAGCTCGCCCGGTGTGGCTATACACTCAGAGTAACATCACAAATATCATATTCACCTGAGTACACAACACCAACACAGAAAAAAAACATATTACTAGAATACATTTGTATCGAAGGAACTAGATTCTGTTCCGAAATATCACTTACTCGAACCGTCCTGACCATGTAGCTCAGTTGGAAGAGCATTGGGCTAGTATTCCAAAGGTCGTAGGTTCGAATCCCACCGTTGCCGGGCATATTTTTCAAGCTCGCCCGGTGTGCATATACACTCAGAGTAACATCACAAATATCATATTCACCTGAGTACACAACACCAACACAGAAAAAAATAATGCTGAAAACATTTTTAAGACATCATGAATGATGGCAAGGTAAACTTGTTCTCCACCAAGGGAAACGACCTACAATAATTCTAAATATTAATAGGGTAGTTTCATCTTTCGAAACAAATCCTTATTTCTCATTATAGAAATGGAGTTTCCGTCATCGTTTACTTCAACAGAAAGAGCGTACATCCACCGATTATGTCAAGGATATGGCCTGGTAACCAAAAGCAAGGGGTAAGCCAGGGGTGGAAAAAATAGGCGAGTACTGCTCGCAGGAAATGTTAAACAGCTGCAGGAAATTCGTTTGAATGAAGATTTGCTATTGAAAATTTGAAGGAAACTTCAACACCCATGTCCCACTATGGGTACAACAACATATGGTTGACAGACATTATTCCTTGAATTTAAAACCATGGTCAGCTAGAACACTATATGTTTATGCCCATGCAGATTTAACACAAAAATACTCTGTTGGTCTGCAGGAAATTTTTGTCTCCAGGTTGTGCTCCCAGGAAGAAAATTCTTTTTTCTGCCCCGGTAATAACTCAAATAATATCAAGCCAGACAAAATTGAATGTGTGATTAGCATGTTGATACATAACTTGTTGGCAGAGCTACTGTAGGTGTATGCAGTTTCTGAGTACTCCCTAGTTTTAAATTTAAGCTTGTTAAATTTTGTAGTTTGTCTAAACAGGTGTTATTCTGTAATGATAGGTGTGGCAGTAATCGTCATCTAACCGTACGTAAATCAGACGGAGAAAGGACAAGCTCAATTAGCGGCATTCACTTGACTCAATCGTCGTGTCAACAGATTGAACAGTTGTCGCAGAGATTTCCTTTGACGAGTAAGGAAAGACAAGATCTCACCCCTAAAGTGGAAAGAACGGCAAGTGGCGGAAATGACATAAGTACGTCAAACCACCGCTAAGTCCTGCCCCGCACCACTCTCTTTGTGATGTATCCCCCTATTTTTAAAGGAGGAAATTTTTAAGCCCCTCTTTGTAGTGTTAGCAACCAAAAAATTCTTGCTTCAATGAGTATTGTTTTGAAATTTTGAGGCATGTCTGGTACCTCCACAAAAATAAGATCTACAGGTATGTCCTCAGCCATTTAGAATGTTTGTTTGGCAAATAGATCGACACTGTAGGTCATACAAGTGGTGTCTCTTGATTTTCTTCAGGTAAATCTCCAAAGGACAACAGCAAATACAATGGCCGATTAAACACAGGGCCTCCTATAATCCCTCCTGCACACCACGGCAATGAACTGACGGAGTTCCGCAGCAATTTACCCATCGCAGAATTGAAAGAAAATATCATGAAAGAAGTTGAAAACAATCGAGTAAGTACATGGAAAGCTTGTTCATTTGATTGGCATTACCTGCCCTAGCAAAGACAGTTCTTGATTATATTTGTGATAGCAGCTGTTTTTTAGCTATATTTGTGATGTATTCTCCATTTTCAGGTTGTTATAATTTCTGGTGAAACGGGATCAGGGAAGACCACACAGGTTCCGCAGTACATCATGGAAAGTTTTTGTTCCAACTCGAGACCATGTCGTATCATCTGCACGCAGCCACGCAGGATTTCCGCCATCTCTGTGGCTGAGCGTGTTGCTAACGAGAGAGGAGAGAGATGTGGACAGACTGTCGGTTATCAGATCAGATTGGATAGCAGGTGGGTGTCTGGTTTGATTTTGAAAGGCTGTGCTGTTTTTGGCATACCTTATAGTCACAGTGTGCGCAGTGGCTATAAAGTACGCCTGTTTTTGGCAATTTGGCATACTGTACCTTATAACCATGGTTCGTGGCTATAAAGTATCCCTGTTTCGGCATACTTTATAGCCATGTTGCGTGGCTATAAAATATGTCTGTTTTCAGCATAGCTTATAGTACGTGTACGCCTGTTTCGGCATACTTTATAGCCACGGTTTGTGGCTATATCGTATCCCTGTTTTCGGCATACATTGTAGCCACGGTTTATGGCTATAAAGTACACTTGTCTTCAGCATAGCTTATAGCCAGGGTTTGTGGCTATAAAGTACGCCTGTTCTGGGCATACCTTATAGCCAAGGGGTTTTTTGTGGCTATAAAGTACGCCTGTTTTGGGCATACCTTATAGCCAGGGTTTGTGGCTATAAAGTACGCCTGTTTTGGACATACCTTTTAGCCACGGTTTGTAGATATAACTGTACGCCTGATTTCGGCATACTGTACCTTATACAGTAGTGAGATATGTGGCTATGAAGTACGCCTATTTTCGGATACCATATAGCCACGGTTTGTGGCTATAAAGTATCAAACTTCAATCTGAAGTATTAATTTTACATCATTGCGTTTTCAGAACATCTCCAAAGACAGTCTTAACATATTGCACAAACGGAGTGCTACTGAGAGCCTTGATTTCAGGAGATGGAAATTTATCTTCCGTCACACATGTGATTGTGGTATGAATCATAATTATTTTGAACTTTGAAGTCCAGTTTACATTTGAGGGCACTCTACAACCAGCTATCATGGTTTATATCTGAGCTATACATGAACTCTCTGTTGTTAGGACGAAATTCACGAGCGAGATCGTTTCAGCGACTTTCTATTGATATCTCTACGCGATCTCTTGTCGACCAATCGAAGCATCAAGATCATCATCATGAGTGCCGCTGTGGACATCAATTTGTTCACCAGCTATTTCAACGGATGCCCTGTTATTCACGGTAGGCGAAGGTGTCATAACCAAGCAGAAAAGTATATTCGTTAGTTTTGAGCGCATTTTACGTCGCCTCTTATATAATGACTTCTTTTCTTCTAGTGCCTGGCCGCTGTTTCGATGTGAATACGTTTTTCCTCGAAGATGTGCTCAAGTTGTAAGTTTTAACTGACTTTGCCAACTTTTCTTAACGAACAAATTGTAGAATTTAAAAATTTCTGTATTGCTTCAGCACTGGCTACCAAAACAAGAAAATGTCAATATTGCGACAAAGCAACGATACGGGTAAGCTCAATATACGTGTTCAATTATCAAATGAGATGAAATTGTGCTCGAAACGCGTTCGAGATTACTCGTGTGCGAAACATACTAGCATTTCTAAATTATTTCATGCTTAAATTTTATTTTCAGAAGAGAGAAAGACCCCAGAGAAAGAGAAACGAGTTCGAATACAAGGTGTGTAACTGAGATGTTTCATTTTCATCAGAGGATACAGTAGCTCTGTCTCTCTTAACTGTTTTCTCTAGAGGTGTATACCATTGTTGGTGCAGTATTACTGGAGTACACACATACTGTAAAAACACCCGTAGCAGACTTTTGTACCAATCTACTTTGAGCTGATTCAAATTTTGATGAGAGTTGATGAGAGTTTTTGCTGCGCGCGCGGTTAAGGCCCTGTCACACTATTGCGTATGAGAGAAACGTATGAGAAGCGTATGAAAATTAATGAAATAATTTTCATACGCACAAAAATCCTTTGAAATGCCAGCGTATGAGTACCGTGCATCTGGCGTACTCTAACGTATTCGGCGTGTGTTTAGAGTATGCTTATCGTACAAAGCATACGTCCGATACGCACAAAATTTTTGAACATGCTTACAAAAAAATTTCTGCCTCGCCGTATGCCACCGTACGCGACCGTGCTTGGAACGTATACAACTATGCCTAACGTACCCCTAGCGTATGTCAGCGTATACCAGCGTATGAATGATATTTTTCATACGCTAGTACGATACCTAATAGTGTGACAGGGCCTTAATGTCCACTCAACTTTCATCAACTCTCATGCAACTTTTGTTCTCGTTTGACCAGGCCATGAGATTTGAGAAAACTCTTATTTAAATTCTCGCTTGCTAACTCTCAAGAACTCCCATCCTCTGATTTAGGTATACCCCGTGTAGGCATACTACTTCACTGGCATACTTTGAGCTTAAAACCATTCATTCTAGAGCCCGAAGCGAAGATCTTAATGGACGCTCAGGAGAAGGAGATAGACAGATATGAGAAAAATCATAAGAACCACGACGTTGATGTTGACGATGATCTGGGAGAGGATATTAATGTTGAAGGAATGAAACTCCAAGATAGCTTTGAAGGCAATGATGATGTATGTTTAAGAACTATATTGTCAGTGGCGTTGATTCCAAATGATTTTCGAAGAACGTGATTAAACCGTTTTCATAATGACGTCAAATGCGGATCGACACACTGCTACTCTCGCGTTTAACATCGTTATGAGAAAGGTCTATTGCATTGATTTGGATATTTTCATGATATTTCTCAAGTCAGCTGTGCGCCAAGGATTCGAGTGACGGAGAAGTAATGGACGCCATTAGATTGTACGCTTATTATGAGTCAATTTTTTTACTTGGACTCTTGAAAAGCACCCATAAAAAATTGGTCTTTGGATTAGCGAAAGGTCTGTGGAGGTTTAAACCGTACTTTGATCAAAGAAACGTCTTTATCTCCGTCTTAGGGTGATGACGTTGGTGATGTAGATAATGAAGTGCTTGATGTTACTCAAGAAATGGACTCGGCAATTTCTGAAGCATTCCTTAATGTAAGTACTGAGAGCTGGGTATGGATTTAGTAAGGGCAAATGGCAAATGATGGGGAGGGGAGGGGAGGAAGGTGCCTTCTTCTCTATCAAATCTATCCCCATGATGAGTCAAAAGTATAGACGTGTTTCTTTTGTGTTTGCATAGGGAAGTGAGGATTCATATGCACAGATTCTCCACCTGATCATGAACGAAGGAATTAATGGTAAGTTTTTTATAAAATCTTTCCCTCCTTGCCAAGTTTCATGTTAAGTGTCAACGTCAATTCTTAATGCATGACAGAATACATTTCCAAACCATTTTCAGTAAGCATTGCTTAAAATACAATTTAAATTATTTTTTGTTTAGTTGACTATCGTCATTCTGAAACGAACGCGACATCATTGATGGTCTGTGCTGGTCGAGGATCTCTTGACATGGTGGAGCAACTCTTGAACCTCGGGGCTAATCCCGACTTGACCGAACCCAATAATGCTTGGTAAGCAGAGTGTTGTTCCTTTTATGGCTATGTCTAATAAGAACGGCTGACGGGAATAAAGCTAACTTTATTTACACATGACAGTTCTTTCTCAATTCTGTCCAGTTCTCTCAATTCAAGGATCATCCCTTGTTAATCCAGTTTTACTACAGGAGGAAACCTAAACTAGACTACCTTTATTTATACTTGATAGCTCTATCAGTTCTAAACTGTTCTTCTTATAGATCCAGTAAGGGTCGTCTCCTATTGATCCAGTGTTACTACAGGAGGAAACCTAAACTAATTTTATTTATACTGCATAGCTCTATCAGTTCTAAACTGTTCTTCTTAGAGATCCAGTAAGGGTCATCTCCTATTGATCCAGTGTTACTACAGGAGGAAACCTAAACTAATTTTATTTATACTGGATAGCTCTATCAGTTCTAAACTGTTTTTCTTAGAGATCCAGTAAGGATCATCTCCTATTGATCCAGTGTTACCACAGGAGGAAACCTAAACTAATTTTATTTATACTGGATAGCTCTATCAGTTCTAAACTGTTCTTCTTAGAGATCCAGTAAGGGTCATCTCCTATTGATCCAGTGTTACTACAGGAGGAAACCTAAACTAATTTTATTTATACTGGATAGCTCTATCAGTTCTAAACTGTTCTTCATAGAGGTCCAGTAAGGATCATCTCCTATTGATCCAGTGTTACTACAGGAGGAAACCTAAACTAAACTAACTTCATTTATACTGGATAGCTCTATCAGTTCTAAACTGTTCTTCTTAGAGATCCAGTAAGGGTCATCTCCTATTGATCCAGTGTTACTACAGGAGGAAACCTAAACTAATTTTATTTATACTGGATAGCTCTATCAGTTCTAAACTGTTCTTCTTAGAGATCCAGTAAGGATCATCTCCTATTGATCCAGTGTTACTACAGGAGGAAACCTAAACTAAACTAACTTTATTTATACTGGATAGCTCTATCAGTTCTAAACTGTTCTTCTTAGAGATCCAGTAAGGGTCATCTCCTATTCATCCAGTGTTACTACAGGAGGAAACCTAAACTAAACTAACTTTATTTATACTGGATAGCTCTATCAGTTCTAAACTGTTCTTCTTAGAGATCCAGTAAGGGTCATCTCCTATTCATCCAGTGTTACTGCACAAAAGGAAACCGGAGTTCCCCGAGAAGACCTCCGGTATTTAGCAGAGACAAAGTGGAATCACTCGTCTCAAATGTACTGTAACTGGGGTGTTAAATAATTTTCAACATTCTGTGACTGCTGCAGACTGGGCAAGAAATTGGAACCACGAGGAAGTCGCTCAGTTCATTGAATCTTACGGGTACGTTGTTGGGCATTGTTTGAATGAGTTTTGTAAATTTCGAAGGTTGTTTCAATACATCATCATGACAATGTGACAGGTCTATGGCTATCTCTCTTCTTACAGATCCCAGCGAGCAAACCAAGTCGATGACGTGATACTTGAGCAACAATCAGAACAACTGAACAATGAAAGTAAAGAGTTGTTAAGTCTTTATCATAAGACCTTTGATGATGACAAGGTGATTTGCGGCTTAAGAATTTTGTGTTGTACTTGTAGCAAAGTTGTTCTAACAAGTCTGATACAGTCATGGTATAACAAGAATATTACAAGGTTGTTCTAACAAGTCTGATACAGTCATGATATAACAAGAATATTACAAGGTTGTTCTAACAAGTCTGATACAGTCATGATATAACAAGAATGTTACAAGGTTGATGACACCTTGATGTAACAATATTGTTATATCATGACTGTATCGGACTTGTTGGTACAGCAAGGTTGTTACAAACTTGTTGTGAGATTACTTATTAGATATATTTTGGGTTCTCTGGGACCGCTCCCCATCTATAAAACTCTCACATTACTGATATCCGATATGGAATTACACAGTCCGAAAGCACAAATCGTTAGAGCAAAGAGATAGTTTGCGATATTTTCCAGAAACTAAAACAAGTGTTGTGAAAATCATGAGCGTGAAGGAGTTTGCATAACTGATACAAAATCATGCTGATTTACATAAACTTTATCTTCAATTTCATTGGTTTATCTTAAATTGTTGAAGATAGTACTTATAGTATTGTCGTTCAACATACACGGCCTTATTACCGAATAAAGCCACAATAAAGAAATAGTGGCAAAAAAGATTTAGTATTAGGATGTTAGGGTTTGTAATCCAAGTGAGAATATATACATTTTAAGACCTAACCAGGAACGACTGCGAAAATTGCAGCACAAGATCCTCTGGTAGGAATTGAACCTACGGCCCTGCGATTCCGGTGCAGCGCTCTAACCAACTGAGC
>CACRXK020008519.1:0-20666 GCA_902702795.2 Paramuricea clavata | reverse complement strand
CAGCCTAGTTCCAGTCGTTCTGAAGCAAGCGCGAGAAAAAACGTGGAAGTAGTACGAGACTGGGACCTAGGTGTGACGTCACCGCTAAAGTGCTTCAGAACGCCTAGCAGATTTCAGTATTTTTAATATGGCGGAAAATTTATATATACAAATAACCTTGTAAATACGACAATGTTCGTTGATCATGTTCGATGTCTACATAACCAAATTCATACTGTATAAAAATGTGCTCAACTAAAAAAAATTATATACAAATTTACCATACTGAGTCTGAGCTTTGGTCGTATATTCGTTGATGTTATTTATATACTCGCAAATTGTGATCAACACTGGACCATACTGGTATACAAAACTACGCTTTCACCTTAATTGGCAGGTTTAATTTAAGTAGATGAGGAGATTGGACATATTTGGCTGACATGACTGTGTTGTCAAAACATTTTTAGTCGGAGACGGCTCGGCATAATTTTCAAGCTTCTAAATAGCATTTAATATGGCTTTCTATTTTAGTAAACACGAGTCATATTTAGCCCCGTCAGGTCCATTCTGACCGTATGGTAGCGAGACGTAGCCTATCTCATAGAGCAAAACTATTGACTTAATTATAACGCAAAGGAAATTTCCATAACATTTTCTATTTACAAACGCGGAATGCTTGGTAACCAGGCCAGGGACCACTTTTTTGAAATCAGGGACCATTTTACCGAAATCTGCTAGGCTCTCTCGCTGAAGCGTTCCGCACAAGACACCCAGGCATGAAACTTTTAAGACTTATTTAAATTAAATATACCAAAGCAGCGAATAGAGAGAGAGAGAGAGAGCCTGGGACTAGGCTGTCTTGGTGGCATCAGCAAACATTGCAGCTCGACTGGACTTGAGTGTTTGGAGTAGGTCATTCACGTAAAGAAGAACCAGTACATGATCAAGTATTAGCTCCTGTAGAACGCCTGAACAAACTGGTACAGGCTTCGATGTTACGCCAAGTACAGTAATACGTTGACGACTGTCAGTCAAGTACGATTGAAACCATTTTAGCGGGTTACCGCCAATACCTAAAGTTCCTATTTCTGCGTCCATCGATCGCTTATGGTTGATTCGGTCAACGCTTTTGACATGTCAACGCTTTTGACATGTCAAGGCCATATCTACCTGCCCTCCGTTGTCCATACACGCGCCGTTGTAATCTAATGCTTCTAACAAATTAGTCACACTGACAAGGTTTTCCTTGGAGGAATCCGTGCTGGTGATCATAAATTGTCCGAGAAAATTTTGTCGAATGCTAATGAAAATACACCATTCTAAAACTTTCCAATCAATGCCCGAAATGTGCCTAGCTACTAGTAATTCAGTACCTTTATAGCAACTCTTTAACAAACATTGTCGTCCTCTTAAATGGCTGCCCCGCTACAACACCTTAATTGCTTCCGACGCCCCTGACTGCATGCCTATAGCTTAGCGCCACGAGTTTTATAAGTAAAAAAAGGAAGGTGCAAACGGAGAAAAATTGTTTCAGACTTATCCTCAGAGATATGGAAAATTTGCTTCATATTATTCTAACACTGCAGAAAATATGTCGTCTCTAGCGGGATTCGAATTTGCATCTTCGCGTTTCCGCTAGACCACCACTCTGCCCATTGAGCTACACTCATTGACCCGTTGAGCCAGCGAGTCAAAGGAGATTGGGACGGAGTCGTATCCAATTTAAATACACGAATATATTTGCGCCGACTTAATTTAATGCTTGTGTACGTTGGAGGACGCGTAGTGTTTCAAAAGTATTTCAAATCCATCCTTCGAGATGTGAAAAAAATCATCGCGAATATATTTCATAATTCAATTTCACGTAAATTGCGTAAGAGCGGCGATCTAGAAACCCGAAGACAACGAATTTTTCGTTGTAGTCTGCAGTGTCATGAAACTAGAAAAACTGGTTTATCATCTTTTATAGTATGGAACAAAAAAGATTCCTGGAAAATCTTGTCGTGATATTTTAACAAGAAAATGTGTTGAGGAAAAGGTTGGCGATGGAATTTATTGGATTTCTTTAAATTTGAGTAAGAATTTTGGAAATCTTTTATAATATATAGTTTATCAATTAGTAATTTTATCTCGGACGTAGAAGTTCATGGGAAACGATTATGGAATAGAGTTTCATTAAAATAATTATTATCATCGAGAAAAAAATGAATTATAAACATTATTAGGAATGAAGTGACGTAATATGTGTCCTTATTTCTTCATGTTGCAGCTGCTTCTACACCATTTTCAATATTCTGTGATATGAGAAATGGAGGTAAGACTTCACAAACAATTCGAGAATCTCGTAGATTCTAAGAAATGTGGGATCCAATTGTAGGATGTGGGATCCAATTGGTACCACGGGCACGCTTACAAATCGATTACAAGTACTCCAAAATAGGGCAGCAAGGGTCATCTTAGGATATAGAAATGAGCATGGTCAGTCTGAAGCCGCTTTGTCTGAATTGAAATTGAAAACGTTAAAAGAACGCAGATTAATCTTTAGGGGCAAGTTTATGTATAAAATTGCTCATGCGCAAGCACCACCTGTTTTAACCGATATCTTTGAAGACTCATCTGCTCCTCAACATAATTACAATTTAAGAGACCATGATTTCAAGTTTTACTTACCAAAACCAAAAACAGAATACTTGAAAATAACATCCGGTATAGTGGAGCAAAACTCTGGAACAGCTTACCTTGCGAGTTAAGAAGCGCAAATTCATTAAATCTATTCAATTCGTTGATTTCTGATACTAGCCTGCAGTCTTAAATCTATTATTATATCTTTATTTAAGCTGGCTCCCTAGGGTTTTTTAATTTACTACACTATAGTATTCAGGAGACTCCTGTTTCTTTACTTTACATGATATGAAGACGAAATTTATTGGACACATTGACAATGTTTTCCTGAACATTGCAAATTGCTACTTTTGTGTTAAAAATATGTTGTCATGGCAACAGCATGCTTAGAATAAAGCTCAAAATTTGTCTTTTTCAGGTCATTTTAAAAAGTTCCTTCGGTGAAATTTTTTAAAACTTTGCATAAAAGATAATACTTCTATAATGAATTTTTCCCCTCAATTTAAAAAAATTAAATCGATACGTTTCTTAGAAAATTTAAAAAACGTCAAAAATCAATATTAAAAATTTTCCCTTCGATTTAATTTTCGGAAAAAAGGATATTTCACTTGTTGTACCGATATTAAAAAATGTGCAAAGTTTTAAAAAATTTTACCGAAGGAAAACGGAGAAATTTGGGCTTAATTTTGGCAATTTTTACTAGATTTTTACGCGAACAATTAAATACCCCAACTGACGTGTACACGCATTCTGCATAAAACAACAAGGCATGACTTTTTTGAAATCACAAAATATAAATTATGTTTGATATACTGTTTATAACTGTGTCGATTAATGGTCAACTAAGCGTGGATTATACATGTAAAAATGGCAAAGATATTTAGGTAATTACTGGTTATGACTTCTTGGTATTAATTTGAAAAATGTTTGTCAAAATTCGTCCCGTGCGAGTACTATCGTCGGATGTTTTCGCAAAATGCCCGTTCAAATTTCAGTTTTTATAGCGGTATGTTTGGAGTTTCGGCCCTGCTCATTTCACCCGTACAGGGCTCATTATGCCGCTAGATTGTGGAGAAAACACTGCAAATTCTTGAGGAAACTTTATATCCCAATGTTCACGATCGAACCTCGCGTACGGCGGTCCAAAAAACATCCAGAATACCGCTTGAAAAAAAAAACAAGTGAAACATCACATCCAAGTATCGTTTTGGCTTTTAGAACTCTTTTATGCTTTCAACTAAAGCAAAGTTCACACTTTTGTTTCAAAAAAGAGTTCCATATAAAACACAACGTTCGTTCGTATTTTGAAGTCACACGAGTTTTAGACTTTTAGTTTACATATATACGAAGAACGTAACCCCCGGAAATAAAACCCTAGGGAGCCACCTTAACCATGATTCAATTAATTGTAAAATTTAATATGTAAGTGTAACTATTGTATATATTTTATCATCACGCCCCTCTTGGAAATCAGCAAATGCTGAAGGGGTTATAGCGTGTTTAAATAAAGTTTTATCTATATCTCACAATTGCAATGATGTCTGAGCAAAACAGATTTGTCAGCGATATCGCGTGTGGCTTTCTTTACATTTGCAATACTGTGCTCATGCAACACTTTCTGGTTCTCGAAACCGCTTATTCTTATATTATAAGAAGATGCCATGCTCCTTTGCCAACAAAATTAATCTATTCATGACGAAAGCGAACTGAATGCTTCGTTACACTACATGCAAACTTTCAAGCGAATGCAATTGTTAATGTCCCCACGCTCATTGTTTTGAATATCTAATAATTTCATGCCTCATTGCTATGAAAGTCTAATGATGTGTGAGAAGCAATTTCAAATCCTCGTTAGTGTTTTAAACTTGGCTTCCAAATTCCCAGTGCCATGAACAATGGCTCTTGTGTTTAGAAACCACGTCTAAAACACTAAGTAAACTCGGACTTGAAATTATTACTTCTAACATGCCGGAAAACAGGAAACACGTTCAATATAGAAAAATGCATGAGCGAAAAACAATTTCCTGATATTTTAGGGCGGGATCCAACCTCTTGTACTGCAAGTTATTGCGCTTTAGTATAAATTTTGCATATCAAATGAGCTTTCGCGCGTTCTGATTGGCTAGTTGACTAGTAAATCTGAGGCATTATTTATCCTTGCCATATAAGACAACGTCGTCATAGTAACCACAACAAACTCGTTACCAGTTCATTGCATCACACATCGATCGGCGCGCCTATAGCCGTTTCACCGCCCTCTATATAAGCGCCCTGCAGGTAACCGTTGCTTTTCATTATTGTTTTACTGAAAAATGTTGTTCACTCCTATACAAACGCCATTTTTAACTATGTTTTGGACAGTTTAACTATACCCTAAAGCATAGTTAACTTTAACTACTTTTTAACTGCAGTTAAGGCTAACTACACTTTTATACAACCGGCTTAACTACGTGATTAAAGTTAACTATTTTTTAAGGCTTTTTAACTACTTCTTAACTGCAGTTAGCGCTAACTACGTTTTTATACAACCGGCCCCTGGGTAGTAAATAATGCTTTTCAAAAAGAATGATTCGGCAAATTTGGTTTCAAAATCGACAAAATATTGAAAAAATCGTCCCAGAAAAAGAAAAAAAGCACAAAATGTTGTATTTAACTTGAAAGGTAGGATTTAGTATTATATTACTGTGTCAAACATATTCACGGACAATTTAAAACTTATTTTAATAAAACTCCGAAACATTCGCTTCAAACGTAAATCTGAAATAGCAAAAAATATCCCGACTTTTGGGAAAAGCCGTGATATTCTTTTTAAAACAATTTTGTTTTGTATCCTATAAATATCTCAATTTGTACGATACTATTTCTTTTGACTATGTCGTGTTTTCATTGTGCTGTATGGTGTCCTTTCGCTGTATTGTACTATTTGTGTTTTAAAACTTGTAAAGTGAAAAGTGTATTAAAACTTTTATATTAATTCGAACGATATAGTTTTACATTTCATTTTACCAAATTTCTCAGCCATTTCCTGAACAAATTAATGCTAAACAGAAACTATTTTTTAATTCTAAGTCTGGTAAAAAAGTCATTCCATCATTGTGTTTATATTGTAAGCAGAAATCGAGAAAAATAACTTTGTAATAAAGCAATAAAGTCGCACAGGAAGCCATTTTGAAAGCGTGCGTGTACAAGAAACACTGCAATACTAAACCGTAAGCCGGTCGAAAACAGTTTTATTTCTGAATTTTAATTATTAAACTTATAGTTGGATAACTTGGATATTTTGTTTTATTCATTAAAAATTTATACTAAAACAATTATTCGCCTCAGGCTCAGTGATTACGGTGAATATTCACCTCGACTTCGTCTCGGTGAATATTCACCGGTAATCACTTCGCCTTCGGCGAATAATTGTTAATTATTAACTTTATATTCCTCAGGTTGGACTCTAATATTCAAAGGCATTGCGGGTGTACCTGGAGTTATGTCAGATATCTGGCAAAGTCCGTCTACATTTAACGAAAGTTCACTGGAAGCTTTGAATATTGCAAACAGTTTTAAAAATCATTACAAAAATAGAATTGTCCAAGAATGGAGCACTTTTAGTCCAACACAGGTAAAAGATAAAATATACGGGTTCTTCTTAAAAATTCTGAGATGAATATATAGTTTATATTATGCAGATACAATTGTTGTTTTGTAATTCAGTTATGCCGCGGCTTATATGTAATATTTCAAATATGCGGACTATGAGGACTGGACTAGATTTTACGTCCGCGCAATTTGATCACGTCCGAGACGAAGCCGAAGAGTGGGTCAAAATGCGAGGACTTGAAATCTAGTCCAGTCCGAATTGGAGGATTTGAAATGACATCTCATACGAAAAAATTACTATTTAATTAATTTCGATCCAGTCCAAGAACTGAATTAATTTTGATCCAGTCCTAGGTATATCCAATATTATCATGTGAACAAAATAAACCAATATGGTTGGCTAATTTACCAAATGAAGTACCATAATCATAGCCATAGGCCTAATTCTCTTCTCTTCTCTTAGGTTTAATACCGATAAGTTCCTTTTCGTATTATCTGTGCATCCAATTTATCCTAAACATCCCAACCAAACTATTCATCATAACCAAACTATCCACTTAGCCAAACTATTCATCCCGGCCAAACTATTCAACCTGGCCAAACTATTCAACTTAGCCAAACTATTCATCCTAGCCAAACTATTTACCTTTCTCATAAGTATCTCCATGCCAGTATGACCATTATAGTCTATTCGGAGCGGTCGTTTTCTCTTGGCTTTAGCAAATTCAGGTCTTTTTTACAACATTAAGAGCATGTACTTCATTTTGAATGTGTGTGGTATCCAGCTAATTTTCTTCTCGCTTTCACAACTCTTTCACAAAGCTACCACCTTTATAGGTCACATGAGGTTAGCTAGTCACTATTGTATATGCATGAGAACAACCAAAAATTCTTTTGTCACCACATATAATTGAAGGGAGTGGGGTTTTGAACTCGCATATTCAGCGCACCAGTCTGACGCAAAGTTTTGAATTTTTGAGCCTCTACGTGTTTACTGGCCGACACAGGGGCTGGAAGGAAATTGCCCTCGCCAGTGTGTATGTTGAAAGAAACCCTGGCACATCATGACAATTCTTCGTTTAAGGCTCGCATTGTCCTGTATTCTCCTGGTAAAGAAGACGTGGTCTTGACGTTCAATACTCAAAATACAAACAACATGAACTGGTTTGCAGAAGCAAATCTTCAAACGTCGCCTTGGCAAGATATTCATGAAAAAGTTAAGATTTCTTTCAGCGTGGTTGGTATATGTTCTGCGGATTTCTGTCGTAATTTTTATATCAATCACTATCATAGCGGTTGTCATGGGGATAGTGGATGGTTAACCATTGGGAATTTTCCCCAGGCATGTGAATGGGAAACAAAAAATGGAGTGACTTCGTTTCTCTATAGTAAAAAGAGAACTACTGCTACCTGGAATGTTCACGGTGGGTTTACTTGTTGGCAATCTTAAATAAATCTTAAATCTTGATTATCATTAATTGAAACACTTTGTTATGATCACCATAAATAAAATGACTTGACTCGTTCATAATTCGAAGATCCATTCCAAGGCAGAGAACCTCAGGTCTCAATTAGTAGTGGTCAATAGAATAGAGAAGGTTAAAAATAACTCGTCAATAATATCTCTGTTTGTTGTACAGTACGCTCATGCAAAAATGTGGTCGTTCCATCGTCACGTGAAGATTTTTACGGAAAACTCGGAAACAAGCAGTTATAGAGATATTTGAATTTGATAGGGTTTCGGTGGCGCAATCGTCAGAGCATGTGCCTGTTGCAAGCGCCTGTCGTAGTTTTGACTCTCGCTGCGGACCAGCGGCGCTTGTGAAGAGTTGGTCACGACGTTTGATCCAAGTCTAAATGTGCATGAGAAAATATCAGAATTTTCGGCTCCTACTTGATGGCACTAATTGTTGAGGGTTTGTTGATTGAAATTTCCATCTACAAAACCCTTCCACCATAGGGTCATTTCTACGAGAGAAAATATGACACCATTTAATGAAGTCGCGCCTTGTGTAAGTCCCGAAAACATTCCAAAAATTGTCAATTTCTGTTAAGCCGCGACTTATTTTGGACCAGCATGAATCCCTGGGGTCGGTTGTATAAAAATTAAAAATTAAAAAGTGATTAAAGTTAACTATAGTTATAGTTATAGTGGAAACGTCATCCAATAAGAAGCGCGTATTTGAGAGTTAACGTTAAATTAATCAGTATAATTTAACTACAAAATAGTGATTAAGAAAGTGATTAAGAGCTTTATACAACCGGCCCCCGTTCTTATTTTGGTCGCGACTTATATTGGTCACGGACAAATTGACCATTTTATATACAGTACGAGTGTGTTCGTGACTCAAATAAGACGAGTCTAAAAAAGAACAAGAAATCCAGCCCACAGTCTTGACTTGAATATTTTCAAATGTTGTTTCAGCTGATGTTGGTGCCTCAGAAGTGTTTGCAGTTTATCTTCGTTAGCCACTGGTGTGCAGTTGAAGAAAAGTCCATTGGAGACAAACTTCAACCTCAGGACGTTTTTCATTAACAATTTACAATTATTATAGTAGAGAGAGAGTCCTGAAGGGGTAAAATGGGAACTGGGATTTGCTTATTTTTGGGTGGGAAAATGGGATTTTATGCACTGGGACTGGGATTCATCAGCAAAAAAACAATAGAAAATGGGAATGGGGTTAAGATTTGAGCAGAACAGCCACTGAGATGATGGGATTTGTGCTCTGGGACAATGGGAATTAGTCAAAATTTGGGCTGAGAAATGGGAATACGACCCCCCCCCCTTCAGGACCCTCAGTAGATGCCGCTGAAAGACGTTACTTATAAACAACTATGTGGTTGTTTTCGACGAAATAAGAACTCTTTTAAACTTTATTAAATTTTTATGTATTTGAATTTCACTTTCTTGAAACCTTGTTTACGACCAAAACTATATATTCGCCTTAATATATACTGTAATCTATAACACACATTCGCACCTCTTCCATTCGGATATATTCTTCTGTGTATGTTGTATGTTGTTGTGTTTGTCCTAAATTTGTAAAGTTCTTCATTTGGCCCAATAAAGCTATGTTATAGATGATGTCCACGAGTTCGATGTCACGCGGTTATACCATACCTACATATCTTGCAGTTAATTCTTGGGTTTAAAACAACAAAGCAACGTGCATCTTATGTGATTGAGTTATCAGACTATTATAAAAGCCACCACAATATAAACAATTTATAATATAAGTGGGATATAACAAACAATTCGATTGGCCAATGCGCGTGCATTGTTACCCAATAGACAGATTTAGATCGAGGACGCGGGACGTCAAAGACGACGTGAAAATGGCGTGTTATGCCCATCTATGGATATGCCACGTCATTTTGACGTCATTTTCACGTCGCTTTTGACGTCGGCATCCTCGATCTAAATTACGCGAGGGCCGTTGCGCCTCGTGTATAATAGAGAGATTCAGATCGAGGACGCGGACGTCAAAGACGACGTGAAAATGACGTCAAAATGGTGTGGCATATCCATAGATGGGCACAACACGCCATTTTCACGTCGCCTTTGACGACCGCGTCCTCGATCTAAATCTGTCTAATAACTTCAGATTACGCGAGAGCCGTTGCGGCCTCATGTATAATGGACAGATTCAGATCGAGGACGTGGACTGTGCCGAGGACTGTGCTGTGATCGAGGACTATGGCGTGTTGTGCCCATCTATGGATATACCTCGCCATTTTCACGTCGTCTTTGACGTCGCAAAAATAACACGTCCCAAAAATATATTCCTGACCATAATGTTAAAATACGTTTTTGAAAGCTTTTGAAAGTTTTTCACAGTATTCCTTAATAATATTCAACACGTTCCGCAATTCCAGCATTCCGGGCCCCCTTATTTGAAGGAAATTGGGTCCCCTTATTTGAATTTTCTTTAGGAGGGTGTTACACCCCTCCCCCACCACCACCACCCCCAGTAGTTACAGCCCTGAGAGAACCTTGTCATATCTCGTCTCCTTATTCTTGATATAATTCATATTTTATACATCAGGCCGCAAGCGGCCCTCGCATAATCTAAAATTATATTTCGGAAACGTCGCCTTGGTATAACAATGTTCAAAGCTACTCGTGAATTATTTACCGAGGATTTAGAAAGAACAATTTGCACAAACAGGTCTGTTATAAAACCGCTTAAATGTAGAGTCATTGGACCAAATTATCCTTAAGGGAACAACCAGCATTCATAGCTGCTGAACCAATAATACTGCGAGTTGAATGAACTTTAAAAATGTTGGTATCGACCCCGGAATTCTTCAAAAACTCAGTCGACACCCCAGCGACTCAAGATGTCTGTTGAGATGTATTTATGCGGACGAATATATGATAATAATAATTTGTTTGACATGGAGTGCGTAAACACCTTGTGCGGGCCTCACGCAGACAACATACAACACAAAGATTCGAATTGTCCGGAAAACTAGCATGAAAGAATCTTTTACAAAAATTTGTAAAACCTGATTTCTTGAGAAAGGTTGGTAAATCAAAAAGACGAATATCATGTGCAACTATTTCTGATACTCTCTCTGTCGATGCTAACAATATTACTGTATATAATTCCCAGTATATAATTTAGTACAATTTGTATATCCCATGTTGACGAATGTCGCGGTAGGAGAGGTCTCGAGTTAAAGACCATTTTAATAATTGGGTGACCAGGGGATGTTCTCCTACCCGAACCCCATCGATTATCGGATGCATCATTGATATTGCAGAACGATAAACATTCAATATCCTGCATGCCTTCCCCAACTGAAACTCGGCAGTCAAGAAATCTAAAACGGCTGCGATATCTGCGTGAATGGGATGAATTTTGAATTTACCACACCAGCTGACACATTTTTGCCAGGCTGAAGCATAAGTACTTGTAGTACTTTTCCGCCACGTTGCAAGGAGCAAGTCTTGAGCTGTCTCCGATATTCCTGCTGTTGAATAGGATTGACTTATACAAGCCAACCTGCTAATTGGAAATTCGTTGGAGGGTGAATATCTCTGCTTGTCTCGACAACTGTCCCAGTAAGTGTGGTAGACGTTGAGGGGTTGCCACAAGTAGTTCGAATTCAGTTTTTCCAAACTGGGGCATTTAACACTAGAGTTTGGTCATTCTGGTCTACTCCTTGTTTCAAAAGCCTTCCCACTAGTGAAATTGGAGGGAACGCATATCCTTGTAGGGAGTGGCAATCCAGAGCCCAGGTATTGCAAGCTTCTGCCTCGGGGTTGCCAACTCACAAACGGGGAAGTTGTTTGTTAATCGGGCAAATAAGTCGATATCGAGAGAGCTCCAACACTGCACAAGAGAGAGAGCTCCAAGCCAGACAAAGTGATAAGATAGCGCTGAAAAATTCAAAAAAGCAGAAGGCAAAGCCACACGAGAACCTAATAAAGCAGGAACTACAACAAGAATATTTAAGGATGGATAGCAGATTACCAAAATGCATTGGAAAAAACAGCTGGTCACCTCTCACAACAGAACGCCCTATCCAAAAAGCCACAAGCTATTATCAATACTATTGTTGAAATGCAGAAGATTCCATACGCCGCAGAAAATCTACGATGCCATCACGCATTCTCCGATACAACAACTAGTCATACCTGCACTCAATTCTATTGAATTGATCAGAAGACATCCGAGAAAATTGCCAGCTTATCTACAGTGCATCAGAGACTTCCTCATTTATAAAGGAAAGGGTGTTTGAAGGAGAAGAAAATGAAGACACCATTGTCTTCAATGACATCACAAACAGCACAAGTGACAACAATCCTGGCCCTCAACTCCACCATTTCAGATCCAGTTGCCTAACGAAAGAGGAAAGCTATTTGCAGCAGTGTTGGCAAACGTGCCTTGAATAAGACCTACGGAGATCATCCGGATTGACGAGAAAGCTGACACAGTAGCTGTTCGGAGTAACCAGTGACAGAGTAACAGATGGGTCACAGATGAGTCACTTCAAGAAACTTTTTAACAGAAACTATAGTAAATTGGATTGCATTTCCGGGGCTCTGGGAGGTCTCAGACTTTCAAAATTTCCCCTAGTAAATTCTCGCCTTCGGTTTTCACCAGCCTCCCAATCCAAAAATGGCTCCGCAGCATAACGTAACAGTGTGACATAACAGTCTACAAGTCTTTACCAAAAATGGACCTCAGAATTGAACTCTTCATGCCAAAATTAGTCTATATCAAAAATTACACAATATTTGGTCTTTGGACATACTATAGGGTTCGAGTTACGGCGTTTTGAATTTGCAGCGACAAATTCTATTCAAACGCCCTAAATCGCGCACTGAATGTCCAAACATCTTGGAATTTTCGATATAGACTATTTTCGGATTTGACCATCAAGATTTCAACTCTGCGGTTCTTTTCTGCCGAATATGAGATGAATCAATCAAGTCAAGTACGGTGCCAGCTTTGTGTAAATTAGCCAAAGTGAAGCTATATTCAAATCTGGTGACTCAGACCTAGTAGAGAACTTTCGACCAATATCGATACTTCCGATAATTTCTAAGATTCTGGAAAAGGCAGTCCACCGTCAATTTTACAACTTCTTGGAGAATAACAAACTGTTGAACGATTGCCAATTTGGTTTTCGTAGAAACAGATCTACAAAGCTGGCCGCCACATTGTTTTGCGATAAAATACGAAAAGAAATGGACAACGGAAAACTCATTGGTATATTTGAACCTGTCCAAGGTGTTCGACACTATCGGTCATGGTATTCTCTTGGACAAGTTACCATGCGTATGGTGTTGAAGGCCCTGAACTTGCTTGGTTTACAGATTACCTATTCAATAGAACTCAGTTTGTTGAAATGCAAAACAACTGCTCCAGGCCAAGCACTATTACCGCTGGAGTGCCACAAGGATCCATCTTGGGTCCTTTAATGTTTATAGTGTTTTTCAATGAACTCAAAGAATCAGTCAAGAATTCTGAAATCATTAAGTATGCGGATGATAGGGTAATTCTATAATTATGCTGATAAAGATGCGCAAAATATTGAGGACGCTTTAAACTAAGATATGAATCTGATTAGAGATTATTGTTATTATAACCAACTCCTCTTGAAACTGAAGAAGGGCAAAAGGGGGTAATGCTTTTTGGAACGTCGCAAAGGCTTAGAAAAAGTGGAAAAATCTAAATATAACGTATAACAAACACCGTGATAAACTTCGTGACTGAATATATGTATCTTGGAAATGTGATAGATAACCATATGTCATTGAATGAAAATTTCAACCGATCATACAAGAGAACAAGCGGTCGTCAGCTATTGATATGTACAATATGATGATACTACCAATTCTAACCTATAGTAGTACCATCAAAACAATTTTTACTGACTCTCATCTAGCAAAGTTTACATCGTTTGAGAGACGCGCGTGCAAGGTGATTGGCACCGTATCTATACCGACTACCAAAGAACTGGTGCAATCGCAAATTTGTTCTATGGTAGAAACAACTAAAAAACTTTGAACATGATACACTCGACAATTATTTTCAAACGGTTAATCATGAGAAAGAAACGAGAAACAACAGCATTTCTATTAAACTGCCACGAATTAAGCTGGAATTAGCTAATCAGAGCTTCTACTTCGGTGGAGCAAAACTGTTTAATTCATTACCAGCAACAACACGAAGATCTATGATTTTGAAATAGTTTATCTTTCAAGACATTTTAATTTTATATTTGTAAGATATTTTATCCTATTTGTCCATTCTTATATAATTATGTAATTTTTAGGCTTTGTTTATTAACTTTTTGGCTACTTATTTTTGTTATTCTTGAGACTTTACAGGACAAACATTGATAGCAGTTTTTGTAATTAATTATTTAATTTTTAAATAACTGACGTTTTTATCCTGTTAAAATATTCATCAATAATAATCCCCGAGCCGACGGCGTGCCGTCGGGGTACTAATTCCCCCCGGCTATTTACACCCGGGGAAACGAAAGCATTAGCGAAGTCTAAAGTTCATCAAATATCGCGGGCGTGGCTCACCAACGATGTTTCGGTGGGTGGTCATCCTCACTGATCTTAAAAATATGGCGGACTGTCATGAATTGCGGACACTGATTGGTCCAATTTGACTTCATGACGACAGCGAAATAGCAAATATTTCATGATTTGATGATTGATAAATTTCTTGCAAATATATTTCATTTTTGCTCGCATTTTTGCAAGATTTTGTAAATTTCAAAAGCTCCCTCGTAAAGAAACTGCGAAAGAATCGGCTAAAAGAAGGGAGCCGACGTTAACGAAGGTATGTTTGTTTTAAATATTAATTTAATAATGGTTTAAAACTCGACGGCTTTTGCCGGCTTTGCGTATATGAAACAAGACAGCAATGATATAATTTCATCTTTAATATTGATTCCCTTTTTTATGATATTAAATTTTTTAAATAAAAAAGAAAGCAAAGTTATTTGCAAACAAGAATTTGAAATCATTTTATTGCAAACTCAAAGTTTATCGATAAAGCCATTTAATTAAAGGCAGTTTAGTTTTAAAAAGAACACTTTAAAACGTTTTGCGAAGCGTTTGTGGTTGAATTTTACCTTAAATTGAAGCTTATATTACATATAATATCATACCTAGCATATATATGTTGAGAAATTGATAATTTTGTAATTAAAAGTGATATTTTTAGGCGATTTTTCATTTGTAAGAATATTCTTAAAAAATTATCGTGTTACCATGACAACTACTTTAGACACTTCATGTTCGGAAAATACCGCAATGTTTTTGTCAGCAAGGCGAGGGTTTCTGCATGCATGTATTTTCTAGTAATAATAATAATAACTGGATAACACAAACAAGGATCGGATAATACGCTGGTTGGCCGATGATCAATGATTTTTACCGGATATATGTCCAATGTTTATGTATACAGGGTGTATCAAAAAAAGGTAATCGAACTTCAGCGCGCTATTAGAGAGGTTAAGATACCCCGGTCCGATTTACGGGTACGAGTATCGCCATTTTGTTTACCAATTTTTGCTGATGTCAGCATTTTTACCCGTAATTTCTACCCGTTTCCCCGCGGTAAACCAAGGTCTACACGTAAAAGACAAACGGGTACGGGTGTTTTCTGTTTACTATATGTGGGCCGTTTAAATAGTAAAAATTTTCAACATCTTACCCAAATAAATAATGCACATATGCTCGTCAAAGTTTAGTCAACAATTTATGCGAACCTCAACAGCGAAAGTTATCATTCTCTGATCGGTTTTCGCACGCCGGAGTATCTTGGATTTCTTAAGTTACAAGTCTTTCTCCGATTTACGGGTACGGATTCGTGTATATCACCCATACCCGTAAACCGGAACCAGGGTATCTTAACCTCTCTATTATACGTGAATTACTCGGCGTATGAACAATTGGTTTTCATAGTCGAGTCGAGTATGGTAACGAGTCGAGTATGGTCGCCAGTACGTTGGTGGGTTGCTCAATAAATTTTGTATTATTTCTGTCGTATTTCGTATTTCTCATTTCTGTAAAGTAGCTGATCAATTAGAAAATCTACGATTACTTTACAAGCTTCACTGTTGAATTCTACTAAGCGAAGCCAGTATGATCTGGAATCTGGACATACAGTCGTTATCAAGTTATGTAAAAGATGCCGAATAACACTGGCCTCGAATGGATATTTTAAATCAAGGCAAGTGGTGAATAAATACTGTAAACATGGCTTAATATCGTCGCATATACCGGCACATGATCCACCGTTGGATATTATCAGGATATTGCTTTAAATCCACGACCAACAAGGGGAATGGAAAATCTTTCTCAGCAGACAAGAACACTAACTAATCGGAATTTTCATACTGCAGAGCAGTCGATCGTTACCAATGAGATGTTGGAACAAAGATCAGTTAAATAAAACAATAACTGGTTCTATATCAAGCCTTACATATAGTGTCGGCATTGACAACTTTCGATCAGGTGAAAATGGCTGTTATAACATTGAAGCTATCAGGGACGTCGCTATAGGGGTGCGTGTGTGTGTGGGGGGGTGTAACACCCCCCCCCCAATAATTCAAACCGTTGGTCAAGGTTGGTCAAAATGGAACTGATATTTGCCCAAAGTTGGTCAGAATGAAACTGATATTTGCTTAAAATTGAAGGAAAAACTCGGGAAAATTTGGTAAAAGTTTGGGATAAAAGATGGTTGAGTAGGTCAAAATTATGAAATGGTTCGCAATTTTAACAATTTTAAAGCTTTTGTTATGTTTCCATTAAAAATTAGTGGAAGCCTTGCTTATCTTGGTCGAAAAATTTTGAATATGCTTATGTTAGTCCGTAAAAACTTTTTGGAGTATGCCATGTAGTCCGGAAAATTTTTTTCATTTTGCTTATGTTAGTCCGGAAATTTTTTTACCTACTCATCCGCCCCCCCCTCCCCCCCCTCTCCCCGTCAACAACATCTTCGGGAAAAAATTGTACGACTTGGTCAAAATCCTAGGAAATGTTGGTCAAAACATGACGACGCCCCCCTCCCCCCCTCAATGTTGATGGCTTCGCGACGTCCCTGCAGGCTATCGTCTCAAATGGATTTTATACAGCGAAACGCCATTATAGCATTATCATGCAAGATACAGGTCAGTGAACAAGAATCGCAATTTGAATCATTTAATTCCAGTTCAGCAAACACCAACTCATTTTACAAACAAGCTGGTTTAAAATTGCTTCAACTTGCTGTCCTCAATGCTAGATCAATAAAGAACAAAACACTACAAATTAAAGATTACATTGTGGATAATGATATAGATATTATGGCTCTCACAGCAACTTGGCTTAAAGGTCATGAGAATTGTGAATTTGCAACGCGTGATGTTTGTCCTTCAGGTTACGTATTTTCCCATGTTCCAAGGGAATTTGGCTCTTGTGGGGGAGTTGGCATTATATTTATTAAGCACCCCTTAAAAGTTAAAAAACTTAAGACAAAATCATTTAAATCATTTGAGCTGATGCAATTACTGCTTCATGAGAACTCCGTGACTACACGTATTGTGGTAATCTACCGTCCTTCCCCATCATCAACTAATTAATGGTTTTACAGTTAACTTGTTTTTTTATGAATTTTCATCTCTTCTGGAGTTGCTGGTATCTTCTTCTGGTAAATTGCTCATAACGCTGGGGGACTTTAATATCCATGTTAACGATACGTGTGATGCAACTGCTCTTAATTCGTTCAATCTTATACAGCACATTAGCACACCAACACATAAAAATAGTACTATGCATGAACACTTTGGATCTCATTATCACCAGATCAGATGAAGAGACTGTCTGCAATTTATCTGTCAATGATCCTGTCATTTCAGATCGGCATGTAGTAAAACACTGACTACCGGAACACCGGAACACCGCCGGAACACCGCCGGAACACCGCCGGAACACCATCGGAACACCACCTAACCCTAACCCCAACCCTAACCCCCAATCCTTACCCTAACCCCAACCCCAACCCCCAATCCTAACCCTAACCCCAAACCCTAACCCCAAACAAAATGGTGGTGTTCCGGTGTTCCGGTGGTGTTCCGGTAGTCAGTGTTTTACTACATGCCTTTCAGATCACTTTGTTTTACATTGTAACTTGAATTTGGCTAAACCTACTAAAATTAAGAAAATTGTAACATGCAGGAAAATTGGATCAATTAACACAGAAGAGCTGCGCAATGACATAATCAACTCGTCGCTATACCTATCGCCTCAACCTGTTCTTGCGGAACTTTGTGACCAATATGACAAGGTTTTATCTTCAATCCTTGATGATCATGCACCACTATTGGCTAAAACCGTCATCCAACGACCGGCAGCTCCTTGGTACAATGAGGATGTTGCAGTGCAAAAATCCAAGAGACGCAAGTTCGAACGATGATGGCGTCGTTCTGGCCTCCAAGTTGATCAATCAATCATTTATTAATTATTCACTATAATACAATAAAACTGTACACTTAATCCGCAAATAGCAAATGCTAATCGAGGCGGATAGCGTAGAAGAAATAATTTTGTGAATTGGTAGAGCATAGTCAAAAGATGAATATAGATCTTATTTCCAGTGTACAACATGCATGTTTGCGAAGCATGCCATACACTAGAATATTGCAAACCATTATTTCGAAATATTGCAAAACCTATTCATTCATAGATTATATGAAACGAGTCTTGCTTTAGAATAAGTACATACTAGTTATATAACTACATACTGTATACATAAATATGTGTTATTATATTTTTGTGGATGCCAATTGTTTGGTCATTAATTTAATTGTCGTAGGTCTATCAACATAATCATCCTCAGTCTCCAATATATTTAAAAGTGACTTTTTAATTATTTTGTTAAAAGTGTTTTTTCCTAGTTTATGTATCTCAGGCCAAATACTATTCCATATTTTTGCTCCTAGTTTAGCAAAGGATAAGGTTTTTTATTCAGTCGTGAGTATTTTATATAAAAGTTATAAGATACAGAATGTCTAGTGTTATGTGTGTGTACTTCCTTTGAATTAGTAAAAAGACTAGAGATTGTACTTGGGGTGGTATTGTTCCAGATATCATACATTAGCTTGGAAACTGCGCTGTAATAAAGCATATTTAGTGGCAAAACTTTTGAACTAATAAAAAGAGGGGTGGCATGCTCACGCTTTCTTTTGAAATATATCAAACGCAAAGCACGCTTTTGAAGTCGAAGTATCTTGTTCTGATTCGCTTGGGTAGCTTGCCCCCAAACGATTATTCCATATGTGATATAGGGTAAAATAAGAGAACGATATATATTGTGGAGAGTAGAGGAAGGAACAACGTGTCTCATTCGTGAAATTACGCCAATTGCCTTACGTATTTTTGAAGCAATGTTATCTATGTGGTATTTCAAGTGAGATTCTCGTCAATTAAGACTCCTAAATATTTTACATACTCTTTATGTTCAATGGAAATTAGTTCATTTGAACTGCTATCAAGCATTTTAATATCGACTTGATAATCAAGTTTCTTATTAGAAGGATGGAAGACAACAAAATTTGATTTTTTTAGCATTCAGTGATAATTTGTTTGCCGATAACCATTCACAAACGCTGAGCAATTCTCTATTAACAACTGTCTCAAGTGATTTTAACTTTTTGTCAGCGTATATTAAGTTAGTATCATCGGCAAATAAGCAAAACTTGAACACATCTATAGGTTTACATTAATCAGTGTCTATTGCTCAAAGAATTAGTTAATACTCTTAAGATAAATATTACTGCCCAGAAGAGCCATAACAAAAATATAGTTTTAAAATATTTATTAGAAAGCTAACGTTTCGTCTTTAACTTAAGACATCTTCAGAGCAATGACATACAAAACGGAAAACACAGAAATATGAATAAATTACAAGTATTTACAAGATACTATATTACAAAAGTAGAAAGAGGATTGGATCAGAGTAGAAGTAGAGGGACCGAACTGCCTTGTAAGTTGAGAGAGGGTTTGAATTGGTTAATGAGAAGACTTTTTCGAATGAGGAGTTCGTCTGGAGAAAAGCAACAAGAAATAATCTTAAAGTCATTAAGAGAAGCGGAGTGACCAGTGCTATCAAGATGGGAAAGATACTAGACATGGTCGGATTGCTGCTTTTACTGCCTCTTCACAGGAGAAACACCCAATTAAGTGTTCAGATACTCGTGTGTGCAAGTGACGGACCGTTTGGCCCAAATACGTTGCGGAACAGCAACGACACGTGAAAGAATACACAACACAAGATCTTAAAGCCTTAGGAATTTTGTCCTTAAAGGTGAAGAGTTGAGACAAACGTAAGGTTGGACGAAAAACGAATCTAATATTAAGGTGAGGAAAGGCTGAGGAAAAAAGACGGGAGATTTGGGTGCGAATTTGAAGAGAGTGAGCGCCAGTATATGGAAGGGAGAAATATAGGACTTTCTTAGGAGCAGAATGAACAGCTGGTTTGGATTGAGACACATTTTCTAAAAATGTTCGTACGCAGCGATCAAAAAGACGAGTTGGATAACAATTCTTATTAAGAATCTGGCGGTATAGTTCTAACTGAGCGTAAAAGTTCTCATAATTGGAGCAAAGACCAAAGAAACGATGTATAAGAGAAGAAACTAAGCTACGTTTATATTGAAAAGGAATAAAGCTACGGAAGTTGGTAAACAGACCTGTGAAGGTAGACTTTCGATAGACGGAAATTTCGAAAACACCATTCTTACGAGAAACGCTGATGTCAAGAAAGAGAAGTGTGGAACTAGATTCAACTTCACTCATGGTGAATTTAATATTAGATTCGTTTTTCGTCCAACCTTACGTTTGTCTCAACTCTTCACCTTTAAGGACAAAATTCCTAAGGCTTTAAGATCTTGTGTTGTGTATTCTTTCACGTGTCGTTGCTGTTCCGCAACGTATTTGGGCCAAACGGTCCGTCACT
>CACRXK020008518.1:0-20670 GCA_902702795.2 Paramuricea clavata | reverse complement strand
GTTTCTTGTTATATAGCTCGTTGCGTTTCTTGCCGTTATCATATTACCTTTGATCTTGACGATAGTGTATGGATGTTTGTTGTACGGTGAGGAAAGTTTATTGACGCGTTTTTGACGAACGAGAACAGTGTCACCAACTTGAAAGCTGTGTGGTTTTGCTTTGGCTGCGGTATCAGCATACACTTTCATCTTTTCCTTCTTTTTGAGATCGATATCGGCGAATTGGGATCGTGATGGTGACGTGGGGACTACTTCCGGTAACTTGACGGCTAATTTTCGTCCAAAGAGGAGCTCCGCAGGGGAAATTCCTGTGGTGGAATGTGGCGTTGCACGGTAGTTTCGGAGGAAAAGAAACAGTTCTTGCTTCCAATTCTTGTTTTCGAGGTGGGCAGCGCGGAGGGTTTTCTGAATTGTTCGCATGAAACGTTCAGACTCAGAATTGGCTTTGGGCCACTCTGGAGTGATCTTTCGGTGGTGAAACCCCATATATTGCGCGAACTGGGCGAAAGAGTGACTTTGAAATGGAGGTCCGTTGTCAGACTTGATTTCTCTGGGAATGCCATGCGTGGATAGAATGCGGTCGAGTTTCGGGATGACGGTATTTGCAGAGGTGGAGCGAACAATTTCAACCTCGGGATAGCGCGAGTATTCGTCGATTACCACGAAGAGCATATCGCCTGAGGGAAGAGGGCCACAGAAATCGACAGAGAGTTGTTGCCAAGGGGCCTGTGGTAACTCGGTCATGCGTAGGGGTTCAAATGGCTGTTGAACGACTGTTGCCTGACAGGCGAGACAATTGTCAATTAGCTTTTTCATAAGCCCATCAATTCCAGGAAACCAAATCTTTTCGCGGAGCAGCTGTTTGGTTTTGGTAAGACCTTGATGACCTTCGTGGGCGATGTGAAGAGCACGTTGACGAAGGGCATGTGGGAGGATGAGACGGTGAGAGCGAAGAACGAGGTCATGATCAGTAGACACAGTCAGTTCGTCACGAATTTGGTGGAAAGCCTTGAGATCGTGGAGGTTGACACGGGGGTCTGGTGTGGAAAGAACAGAGTGCCAGGAATTGTTGTGGAGGGCATCGCTGACGCATTGCAGAGTGGGGTCAACACGGGTAAATTGTTTAACTTCATCAACGGTCATAGCTTTGGGAGTGGTATAATTGGCTAGGAACGAAATGTACTCTTCGGCTTGTGTCGATGCAGTGGAAGAATGTGTTGTGGCAAGAGGATGACGGGACAGGTAATCGGCGGGGTTGGTCTTGCCAGGAGAATACGAAATGGTAAAGTGATAGGGTTGAAGCTTGAGAGCCCAGCGTTCTAATCTGGCGTTGGAACGAGCAGAGGGATTGGAAAAAATCCGTTCCAAAGGTTTGTGGTCAGTGATGATGGAAAATTTGGTGCCATAAATGTAAAGATGAAAGTGGTGGCAAGCGAAAAGAACACCCAGGGCTTCACGTTCGGTTTGGGAATACCGCTGTTCAACTGGGGTAAGGGAACGACTTGCATAGGCGACGATGCGTTGGTCTTGACAAAAGATAGCACCAAGGCCAACAGGGCTGGCATCGACAATGATGGTGGCTTCTTTGTGAGGGTTGAAATACGCAAGGACAGTGTCACTAGTCAGAAGGTCTTTGAGCTGATCAAAAGCTTGTTGGTGCTGGGAGGTCCACGTCCAGGGTTGATCAGATTTGGTGAGTGCTCGGAGAGGGTCGGTGATGGAGGAATAATTAGGAATGAAGCGGGAACAGTAGTTGGTCATGCCGAGAAAACTACGAACTTCGTGAGCATTGGTAGGGAGGCTGGTATTGCGAATTGCAGAGACTTTCTTGGGGTCTGGGGATACACCATTGCCCGAAAATACGTAACCGAAAAATTCAATACTGGATTTGTTATACTCGCATTTGTCAATATTCAAAGTCAGATTTTTCGATCGCAAACGTTCGAAAACAGCATGAAGTGCTTTGTCATGGGCCGCCTGATCACGTCCAAAAATGATGATGTCGTCGCTTACGTTTCGTACACCGTCAATACCGCTGAGAACTTGTTGAATTGCGTTTTGGAACACCTCAGCAGCAGAAGACGTACCAAAGTTCAGGCGTGTATATCTTCGCAGTCCTTTATGCGTTGAAAACGTAGTGATGTAACGACTCTCGGGCGCGAGTTCGAGCTGGTGATAACCTGAGTTTAAATCGAGTTTGGAAAAAACGGTCGCACCATTGAGATCGTGAATGAGGTCATCGATTGTTGGGGTGATATGACGTTCGCGAAGAATCGCACGATTGGGGTGACGCATGTCAACACAAATGCGAATCTTGTCAGGTTTCTTTGGTTTCGGTGTGACGACGAGAGGGGACACCCACGGCGTTGGGCCATCCACTGGTTCAATAATACCTTGGCGTTCAAGCTTGTCAAGTTCGGTTTCGAGTTTTTTCCGAAGATGGAACGGAATACGCCGATGCGGTTGAGTTACTAGTGGGACAGAATTATCAATATGCAAATGCACTTGAAAGTCTTTCATTTTGCCAATACCCGTAAAGAGATCAGGGTACTCAGAGCGGACGTGTGTGCTTGTAGATGGTGAAGACAGGTTTGAGGTGTCGACTGACGCGGTGGTTTGAGCGATGACAGAAATGAGTTTTAATTCTGTCGCGGTTTTGTAGCTTAATAGGCAACCAGATGACCCTTGAATGACGTAGATGGTGGCGGGAACGATGCGAAATTTCGATTCAACGTGGGTAGTAAATGTCCCGAGAACAGGTAAAGGTGTTGTATTGCCGTAACTGTATATCTTGGTTGAGGAAGGTGAAAGTGGGATCTGTTTGTTTTTAAGCGATTTGATGATGGTGTGATAAGCGTTCTCATCAATCACATTAATACTGGCGCCAGAATCTATCAACACTTGAAGTGGAACATCCGCAATCATGACTTTAGCCTTTGGGGTAGTTACGTCACGGACTTGCGAAATAGTTGCATTGGTTAACGCAACGGGAGGGCCAGAGAGGACTGTAAAAAGATACTCATCGTCAGAGCTTGAGGGATTAAGGGGATCTTGACTGCGATCTTGATTTTGATTGGCGGAAAGGTGACGAATCTGGCGTGGAGCTGACTGGCGTGGAAATGGGCGATGAGGTAACCTGCGATCAGGCTCTGAGGTGAGAGGGTACAGGTCGTTGCGCTGTTGCTGACGGGGGGAGCGACGTTGGCCAACTGAGTGATTTGGAGGTTTCGAACGACAACAACGAGCAAAATGATTCATTTTTCCGCACGAACGACATTGACAACCGCGGGCAGGACAGCTATCTTGTCCTTGTGGATGTGGATAGGCATTGCCGCAGTGTCCACACGTAGATGTTGGGCGAGGATATTGTTGTGAAGAGGGGAAATTACCCGAGGACGATTGAGAAGGCAAAGATGCCCGAGTATAGTTCAGTTCTTCGGCGTCAAAAGGTGCGACTGTCTGCGATTCAATCCCAGAAGCTTGTTTTTCCGATATTTCCATCGCGCGGCCCAAATCAAGAAGGCTTTTGAGGATAAGAGACGACTCACGTAACGCGCGTCGACGAAGGCGCGATGAGGAGCAGCTGAGAATTATTTGGGACTTGATTTCTTTGTCAATAGAATCAAATTCACAAGTAGAGGCAAGTTGTCGTAAGCCAGTGGCGAACTGATCTAGCGTTTCAGTCGGTAGTGTTGACGAGCTTGGCGAAAAAGATACGTTTCGTAGTCGATGTTGCGCTGCGGTGTAAAATGTTCGGTGAGTCGATCGATTGCCTTGTCATAATCTTTCGCTTCGCCAGTGTCTGTCAGAGTTTCAAAAATGTCAAATGCCGAGGGTCCAATGTAGTGCAAAAGAAGAGCTCGTTTTCGGGTGGCATCGGTGATATTCATTGCAAGAAGGAAATTATTAAAACGTTTAGTCCACTTGTCCCATCGTTGCCCGGTCGTGGTGGCGTCGTCATCCACATTGAATGGTGGAAATGGTGGCAGGGCAGAGGCCAATGCACTAATGAAAAAAACTGTTTAATCCTCGTCGCCAATGTAATATTCTTATAATATAGATTGTAGTTCAAAGCGAGACTTGTTTGCTTGGTGATTATATTGATACTGACTCTTATTACCATGTAATATAAAGCTATATACAAATTACGTCATGCATGCATATGACGTCACATCATTACAGGTTCGAGGTTTGCCTAGGGGGGTCCGGGGGCATGCCCCCCAGGAAAATTTTTGAATTTAGAGTCTCTGAAATGCCATTTCCTTGACTTTGGGGGAAGACTTGACAGAAATCTGATGGTCAGAAAACGGCATTATAACGTGTCGAAATTTGAAATTTGGTTAGAATTTAGTAGTAGTACTTCAAGCGATTAATCTAATCCCAATTCTATTCTCTACTGATCTAGTGATCTGAATACATTTACAACTTTCACACCCACTTTCAAAATTCGCCGCCCCCTTTTCATTTTTGCGCCCCCCAAGAATTGCCAGCTGGGGGGGCCGTGGCCCCCCGGCCCCCCTGTCAGCACGCCACTGATTACTAATGGCGTTACCATGCACGTTTCATATTCCGCTTACCAGCCAATCTCATCCAAATACAATACCAAACAATCTCGTACCCAGAGCCAAAGAATCAATTGGTACGAAATTGGTCGGCATATATAGCGTCAACCTCGTACCCAGAGGCTACTTTCTCTCACACTCCGTTGCCACGGCCACCTGCTGACCAATTCGGAGTTTTGACTGCGCATGTGCATATGAAAGTATTCAAATGAACGTTCAATCATTACTCAAAGAACAATTAAGCTTCTGCGTGATTGACTCGCAAAGATTTTAGAAACTGATATTAATACTTTCTTTATTCTGCTTTACACAGTGGGCAAAATGTGGCCGGAACTAAAAAGGACAGTTTAGATTTCCTCTTCTGAAAAGGGGGGTGAGATTTATTTAGTTGACGGATTAAGGAGGCTTGATACAAATTTAAACGTATCACCCTAAGATAGTTCAGTCTATCTGTCCAACATCAATTGCGTGCTGTAAGTCGTATAGACTAAAACAGCTAGGTATATTGTTTTTTTTAGAATGATTTATTATAACATGTAATGTTTAGTAGTTTTTCATTTTGTGTAGCTCTCTATTTGGTAAGTATTGCCTAAATCATTGTATTTTATTATCATTTGTACAATGTAATTGATTCAATACTGTAATCTGATCATTTAACTTGACGGCAAGAAGGGAACACAAGAAATATATCATTGGTCAAGGCCAACCTCGTCCCCAGGGCCTTCACGAAGTCAGCTCAAAGGCCCTGGGGACGAGGTTGGGTCAAGGCTTATTAATATTTTTAGTGTCTGCAAGCAAAATGCATAGCTTCAAAATGTGCCTGTAAAAATGAATCATTTTTAAGGTTTCGGGAGCTAAATTTTGTATAATATTTCGGGAGTTAAATATTTTAAAATGTACATACCTGCGCATATTCGAAAGGTGCCTGCGACTGACGCTCGTGCGTTTTTTTACATATACAATTTCCGAATTTCCTGCTTGGCAATTGTGTGGAACACGACGCCGGGAGGGCGGATATCAATACGGAAAATGACTGGATACCAAATTGGAAAACTTTTTATATTTTTTTAATAATATAGCACAAAGAAACATAAAGAAAGAAATTTCCTGTGTTGACATTGAGTTATGCCAACACGGCTGTTAGCCAATCAGCGTTCAGAATTTACAAATGCTATATTATAATATATTTTGTTTATAAAGTTGATATTGGCTTTTTATCTGCACGTATGTGAACTAGACAGTTACTGTAGCAACACCGCGGAAAAACGTCTGCGCATGCACCAAATTATGAAAATATGGCGGGGAATTTGAACATCAATTTCTAAAACAAAAACATGCTTATTAATTGGTCAAAAATTAGTAAAACAAACGAGAAAATATAGCAAATGGGTAGACTAGACATTAATTGAAAGCGTCCTGGCATTGAAAGTATGGAATGAAATATAATTCATGTAAAAAGTTGTTGATTTTAACGGACACGACTTCGAAAATTTTTGCAGAATTATTCAAAACAAAAATTCAAACTAAAAAGTTAAGAAAACTCTCGAAAAGTTAAGCTTTTTAACCCACTCAAATTGTAGAGTAAATCCTAAAGTTTAATTATTGTGAACACGAAAATTTTTTATATTTGGCGACATAGTTTTTTTTAAAGAAATGTATCTCAAACGAAAATTCGGAAATTGTCGTTGCTTAGTTGATAAACAAAATGTTTCAGACGATAAATTTGTCAACAATCACCTGTAGTTCACGTTCTTGTACAATACAATTTCTTGAACCTTCTGGCTGTATTTATTCCTAGTTTTTAGAATGACATGTTAATTTTTACGCTCGAAATCTGGCTGTATAAGACACACAGTGAAGTGACTCCTTTTTACCGCCATTTTGAGCTTTCGGAAACGTTCGGAACAGCTTCTCATCAAGTTCGCAATACTATTACAGGTAAGGTTGATGCATGCGCAGACGTTTTTCCGCGGTGTTTACTGTAGCACACTACAGTAAATTTGCTTGTTTAATGATAAAGTACAGCTCGACATGTTTACGTATTTAACTAAATCATTCTCATTATTTTGTCGTGAGCTCACAAATGAATTACATCGTTTCAAGAAACGACACGCGCTAACATGTTACCAGTATAGGAGTTCCCCTAATCGCTATTCGAAAAGCAGAAAATGTATGGTCAAGTAAATTTTTTAGGGTGATGCTGGACTTATCTAGGAGCACCGCTTTGTAAAGACATCCGCCCCTGTAAAGCTCTACGTTCAAAAAAGTGCTATTCATAGAATTGATATTTACTTCATCGATATTATTACGAATGTGATTATGACAAGCATTTTTTAATCATTGGCGAAAAAATCATTTTGAAAAGTTTAAAAAAGCAGCCTAAAATAAATGTCAAGATTTAATACAGATCAACAGCTTTAACATCAAATCATCATTAGTAAAATCAACCAATTATTAAAGATATATTACAGTAACATCGTCGGTCACTACCTATATGTGAACTGGCTTTGTGATCGGTTGATTACGAGAACTATAGAAATTATATTTCTAAAGAACGAATCATAAACACTGGTCACTTTTGTGATAGAAAGTCAATTACAAAACGTGTTCATATTAGTTTAAAGATAAAGAGCAGAGCCCAGCAAATAACTTTAAAGCCAAACATAATAACATGGGATCTTCTTATATCCGTGAAAGCCTATTAATTTCTCAACTTAACCCTGTCCTTAATGCTAATATTAGATCTAGCCCTGCGCACATCCATCGTTAATTTCTCAACTTAACCCTGTCCTTAATGCTAATATTAGATCTATAGCCTACTGCGCGCATCCAATCTAAATCTATTATAACCATTATGTAATAATTCTTAAGTTCTATAATCTCAACAGATAATTTGTAAATACTAATATCATGTGCATAATAAATCTTTCTTTCTTTCTTTCTTTCTGAGTTATTTTAGTTATGTAATATTAACCTTAACTATATATACTAACCATGCACTTAACATTAATCTTCACTTATTAACTAGTCACTGATAAGTTATTTTGGTTATGTAATATTAACCTTAACTATATATACTAACCATGCACTTAACATTAATCTTCACTTATTAACTAGTGACTGATAAGTTGTTTCCTTTCTTTCTATTCATTTGTTCTTTCAAACTTTGTAACCGTTTTGTAATATTAAACCATTATTTTGTAAATATATATACCATACCCTGTAAATTCGAGATTGCTCTGACCATGTTGTATTGTAAACGACGAAACGTTAACTAATATTTTTTTTACTTTTATTATGTTTGGATTTAAAGTTATTTGCTGGGCTCTGCTCTTTATCTTTAAACTAAGATTTCCGCCTGGTGTATTAATTGCTACAGTGTTCATATTAGGTAGGTATTTAGCGACTATATCCCAGTCTCCTCTTTAACTTTGGAAACTAATTATATATAGTTCACTTATCTTGTATAAATGCAGTATTATCAGCGCAAAATTGATCAATTTCAACCACGACATCGCCATATCTGGCATGACCAGCCTGAGCAGGTTGAGGTGCCTGAACATCAGGTTTACGATCTGATGCGAGTTGTGGGTTGCGGGCCAAGGTAAGGGCGAGAAACCACCTGGCACGGGACTGAGCTGAAAATGTCCATTTTCGTACCCTGTTCATTCCTATGTAATAACCAAATATGCTATGAAGGGAGGCAATTTTAACAGAAAGGGGGGGGGGGGGGCTTGGTATATTTTTCGCTTTAATAAAAAACATTTAAGGTAAATACGTACCTAATGTTTGCACGTTTCGTGGATTGTTTTCTGTAACAAAAGTGATCACAGTCAACGAATGGACTTTTCACCTTTTGACTAAAATTTAGATCTCAACAAGTCTAGACAAAAATTTCATCACAACTTGAAAGAGCATCACAAAATTAGTAATATTCCAAAGTTTCGTTGCGAAATGTTGTAAATTGCGGATAATATAGCCTTGCGAAGTTTGTAATTTTCAGTCATATTGTATTACGCGCGGGAAATACATACCTCTTTCAGAAAAAGGGTATGTATTTCCCGCGCGTAACACAATATGACTGAAAATTGCAAACTTCGCAAGGCTATATTATCCGCATTTTACAACATTTCGCAACGAAACTTTCGAATATTACTAATTTTGTGATGCTCTTTCAAGCTGTGATGAAATTTTTGTCTAGACTTGTTGAGATCAAAATTTTAGTCAAAAGGTGAAAGGTCCATTGCACTTTAAAAAGATGATTTCTTATAATAATTGGACAGGGGAGCTTGTTTAGGGAGGGCTTATTTGAAGATTTGCTGAGGCGCTCACGTTACGATTCACCATTGGCTTCATTTTTTGTATCAATGATCATGCACGTCGCGCTTTTAGACCGACTGATAGGAGGGTTACCATAGCAAGTGCATTACCATCATTGGGTAATATTGGGAAGTGCTGTCTATTAATGTGAATCGAAACATGCCGAACAGTGCCGTCTTCCAGGTGTTCTGACGGTGAGCAAAAGGACTGGGACTAGCAACAGAATAGAAATCCAGTTTTGTACCTTTAATCACTTGTCACGCCCTGATTCTTTTGTGAAACTGTTTGAAACTTCGTGTCTGTGTCTTGTACAGGGAAATGAATGTCTGGGACAAATTTGAGATAGAAATCTAATACCGTTGATGAGATATTGAGTAATGTTAAACAAGAAATGGATTTCTATTTTACAACTAGTGCCAGGCCTTTCCCGAGTTCCGAGATCGCCTGGTTGTATTGTCAGCTTTTTATAGACTGCCAAAAAATTCTGAGACTGGCTAATAATAGATTGATTTTAGCAGTAATAGGTGCAGGAATGTAGTCACATTCATGAATGTTTTGACAAGGAAACAAGACACTTTGGGGCGAGAAGAAGCATCTGCGGTTTTGGTAATAAATTTATAAAATTCTGCAATTTAGAAATTCGTACTCTCAATGAATCAACACTTACGTGTTTCATCGACCAGCATTTGACAGAAAACTCGAAGGACTGGGTTTCTATAAGCTGTTTCCACGTGAAGATAACAGATGTACGCATTGAAACCTTTAAAAAAGTTATATATAGATACAGTACAAACCATGTATATACTCTCATAATTGGTGTGTTAGTATACGCATACGGGGGCTGATGCTTTCCTGGGGAAGGAGCAGTTGGATATAGTTTTGATGCTGTAAGAAAATCAGAGGGTGGGGGTGGTCTAGAACCCATTTCCCATCCCAAATTTTCTCTATATCCCATTTCCCAGCCCTTTTTTAGATCAAACTCCAGTTCCACTGTGAAAATTGAAAGAAAACTCAGAGCAGGTGGTTCATCTATGTGACGACTTTTAAACACAATTCTGCGTTCAATTGACCACTTGCATTATAGACTAAATTTTGATCTAGACAAAAATTTCATCACAGCTTGAAAGAGCATCACAAAATTAGTAATATTCCAAAGTTTCGCTGCGAAATGTTGTAAAATGCGGATAATATAGCCTTGCAAAGTTTGCAATTTTCAGTCATTTTAAATTACAAACGGGAAATTGACAGCCCAATACCCTTTGGGGCTGTCAATTTCCCGTTTGTAATCTAAAATGACTGAAAATTGCAAACTTCGCAAGGCTATATTATCCGCATTTTACAACATTTCGCAACGAAACTTTGGAATATTACTAATTTTGTGATCATGCTCTTTCAAAGCTGTGATGAAATGTTTGTCTAGACTTGTTTAGATAAAAATTTAGTCTATCACGCAAATGGTCAATTGCCCTCTTTAGAACTAGTTTTACCGAGAAAAAAAGTATGCGACTGACTTACAATAGCGGAAAAATGACCTCAAAAATGTCGGTTAAATTCAGTTTTCCTGGACTTTTTAGACAAATTTTCTACAAAAATTGCTCTGTAGCTGTTCGTAAAGTTATTTCACTCTCAAATCCCAATCCAAAAGTACGCAAATCTCAGTTTCCTTTTACCCCTTCAGGATCCTTAAATCAGTCTCAACTTAACGTTAACATCACAACTCTACGCGCGAAAAATTCAATGGCGATGCTCAGAGGAGGAATGAGGGTCTTCCCGAAATGCAACGCGCGAATCAGTGCGGCTCATTATTATTCAAGCTATTTATTCTCAACACGCCGTTCGATTAAAAACTGTTGAAATATATTGCGATTTTTGCTGTGAAGATCTCGTTTTTTCAAAGGTATGTTTTGATAACCTTTTTGTTTAGTAATTTAATAAAAGAAGTGTTGAATAATTTTGTATATATATCGCATTTTACTTATGTTAAATTCCCATTGTATTTATGCATGTTTTGGGTGTTGAAAAAGTGGCATTGAAATATTCTGGAGTAAATTGTACTTTTTTACAAGTAAACTAAAATAAAATTACATCAGTGAATTCAGGAATGTTTACTCTTTATATTGATACTTTAAAACATGAATTTACTCCATAAAACCGAAGAGTTATCGCGGTTTGAAAATGAGCTATTTTTGCTATATTCGATAATTAGCAAAAATAGCTCATTTTCAAACCGCGATAACTCTTCGGTTTTATGGAGTAAATTCATGTTTTAAAGTATCAATATAAAGAGTAAACATTCCTGAATTCACTGATGTAATTTTATTTTAGTTTCCTTGTAAAAAAGTACAATTTACTCCAGAATATTTCAATGCCACTTTTTCAACACCCAAAACATGCATAAATACAATGGGAATTTAACATAAGTAAAATGCGATATATATACAAAATTATTCAAAACTTCTTTTATTAAATTACTAAACAAAAAGGTTATCAAAACATACCTTTGAGAAAACGAGATCTTCACAGCAAAAATCGCAATATATTTCAACAGTTTTTAATCGAACGGCGTGTTGAGAATAAATAGCTTGAATAATAATGAGCCGCACTGATTCGCGCGTTGCATTTCGGGAAGACCCTCATTCCTCCTCTGGGCGATGCTTATATATGCTTAGAAGTCCAGGTTTTGCAGTTTTAAGTTTGCAAAAAAAAACTTAACTGAATTAGCGCTAGCTGTATATCGAAACTGCATGTGGTACATTAACATAGATCTTTGACATGGTTTCGACTGTGGCACATAAATAGAAGCTAAGTATAATAATACTGCTATCCAATGAATCAGTGATCGGATTGTTCCATTGTCACAGAACAGATACTAGACCAGAGGTGCCACTCTCTATGTGTTTTGGCTTGGGAAAAACGTCCGAAATTTTTACGTGCTATGACGCCATCCTGGAGTGCAACGGCACTTTGTACCTATGTCTGTACCCATGAAAAACTTCCGTGTGTACTCCAGGATGGCGTCATATATGGCGTATTTGGCACGTCAGCACGTAAAATTTTGGACGAAATATCGTCTGAGGGACACTTCTGATCTAGTATCTATTCAGTGCCATTGTCTTTTCATTGTTTTGAATTATCCATATCGGTCATAAATTCAAAAAATCGGTATCGGTATTTTTGTTGCCAATATTATTGGTATTTGTATTATAACTTTATAAAATATATTTTAAATTTAAAAATACTTTGGACTTCAATTTATTGCAACACAACTATGTGACCAGAATGTATCAATATAAATTCAACATAAAGTCATATTCAAAGATGTTATCAATGTATATGGTAAAGCCTGGTTCACATATGCCTGCGACTGTATCATTATGCCTCTACTTGCCGCCGAAATACCGGCAAAGTTGAACTCGAGTCAACTTTCCCGGCCTACCGCCGATGTAACTGTGGCACTGGAGGCAATTCACATAATTCACGTTTTAAGCTACCACCGGCATCGTCGCCGGTACGTCGCAGGCATATATGTGAACCAGGCTTAAGTGTTAATGCATGACGAATGACGCCACAACCCAATAGGTCCTTGGCAAAAATGGTATAAACTATTGTAGGTCAAAACAACGATTGATTGGATGGCATGGAGAACATTTGGATTTTCAAAACTAGTTATACACGGATATGGAAATTTATTTTATTATTATTATTACTATCATTATCATTAAAACCCTCTGGCAAATAATTGAATAACAGGGTAATAAAGTACATCAATTTAGGTTACGATAAAATAGCTTAATTAAAATGTCTATAAAGGTAAAAAATTAAATTGTATACTATTACCTTTACATATTTATTAATTTATATTTAATTTATATTTACTTTAATTTATAATATAATTTATATTTACATATTTATTCATTTACCGATATTCCTATAACCGATACTCAATGGATTATTCCGATGCCGATATTCTATTTCACTTCTGCCAATTGGATTTAGAAAATTCGTCACAACTATATTAATCAAAGTTGATTACCTCGATCAAGCCGTTGAAAACCATCAGGCATGACACTATGATCAATTCTTGGCAACATCAGAGCGCCAACGGCCATTGCCTTCAGGATCCGTAATACGGCGGAGAAGAAACCCATGGGAAGTCCAATGAAAAACCAAAAATACGAGATCACCATGTATGCGTTTCTGGGGGAACAAATCAAACTTTAAGAGATTGTTCGTAGCGTTTCACTTTTTGAAAGAGGGATTCGATTTCTGCAATATGCTGATTGTACATCAGTTTCCTCCTGTAATAACACTGCATGGATCAATGTAGGATGGTCTATACTGGACCTCTAGGGAAAATAGTTTAGAACTGATGAAGTTAAGGTTATTAGGTATAAGGTAGTTTAGTTTAAGTTTCCTCCGGTAACAACAATGAACCAATAGTTCCAACCAACAGTATAACGTTAGTTTAGAACCAACAGTATAACGTTAGTTTAGGATTCCTCCGAAAGTAGCATAAGACTCAGTATGACTTTACTGGACCTCTAGGGAGAACAGTTTAAAACTGATACAACTATCAAGTATAAAAGTTTTGGATCTTTCTGAAGTAGCACTCAACCAGTTTGGCATGATCGTTAGGGAAAACAGATCAAAAGTGTTCAAGTGATAAAGCTATCCAATACAACGTTAGTTTAGTTTAGTTTAGCATCACTCCGAAACTGAAAGTGGCACAATACCAATATGGTATGATCCTTACTGGACCTCTAAGGGAAAGAGTTTGGACTTTTGGGTTTAACTATAAAGTTACTTCAGGACTCCACCTGAAGTAACATTCAATTCAATTCAATTCAATTTAGTCAGAGGCGCCGGGGAATCGATAATAGCTGGGGCAGATATTCATATATTCGTGTTCAGACTGTAAAAACAATCGATTTCAAAAGAAATTAATTAGGCAGAACACGAATATATGAATATCTGCCCCCCCCCCCATTATCGATATTCCGGCGCCTCTGAATTTAGTGTGATACTGTTAATTGTTTCAAATTCACAACACATCGTTTAAAAGCGAATCATGTGTACGTACACAAACCAAACATACAGTATTAAATAGAAATATCTACCCATTTTTATTTAATGAAATTAGACACACCTGTTATTTATAGATATAACGTCTTTAGAGTAACTGTTATCTCGGAATATCACCGTAATTATGCGCAAGGACAACCAAGAAAAAATAGCCACAATCAAGTAAACACTAAAATATTGAACAGAATTATTAGCGATGGGAGCCGCCAGTTCAGGAAGAAAATGACTTCCTAACATAGCTGGACTGAAAATATACTGTACCAACAAACGAAAATGAAAAACGAGAAGAAAAACGAGAATGAATATATAGGGATCCAAGGATAGTGGTGCAAAGTTTCGAATTGAGAAAGACAATGCAAGTGTATAGGGGCAGAAAGTGGAAAACGCGGAGTCTCATTAAAAAAGAATCTAGGAAAAATAAACTGTTTTGAAAGACTCCGTATTCCGCACTCCATACTCCGTCTTTTCCACCAAGTCCTCTGAACCCTATAATCATTTCTATACTTAGAGAGCCAAACACGCACGCGAGCCACGCACGTGCTGTATCAGGTTTCAATTCAGCACATAGTATTACAGGCTTTTGTATAATCTGTAGTCTGAGTATAGCCATCTATTCAGTGGTGTACTGTCACGGAATAGAAAATGGAGCAGAAGTCTCACTGTACACCTTTCCTTAACATTTTCGTGTCCGCGATTTTTGCCTTGCGAATCACGAATTTCGCACGCTAGATGACGTGCGTGACACTTGCTGCGAACATCACGTCAGCGTTCGTCAGCAAAACGGTTAAAACAGCAATCTTTATTACCTGGTGATGGCAATTGATGGCGTAGTTGCTCGCGTTTGATGGCGTCGTGATTACACTTGCTGGCTCGCGCCTGCGCATAAAAATCACGGACATAATTTTGGCGCAGTGAGACCTCTGGTTCTATTTTCTATTCTGTGGTACTGTAGCATTTTATACAGTCGCACCTTATATTAATATTAGGGAGCTTTAGATTTGACTACGAGTACGGGATTCGTCAAGCGAAACGCATGCTGTATGCTTACGCCATCCCATGGCCATACCGACTCGAAAAAGTCGTAGCCGTCGCCAATCTGAGTACGAAATTGTGGAGAAATCTCGTAGTCTTCACGACCGACTTTTCAAAAGTACTTAATTAAATGCTCGTAATGCATAAAATCAATTTATATATTGGGTAGAATCTCAAAGATTTTCTCATAATACTGTCAACCTCAGTTGTATAAATACACTCTTGTCTACACGATTTCACACCGCCGCTCAATAGTCACCGCTCGTCCATGCCTGCCATTGTAAAATGATATTATATGAGAACGCGTGTATTTATTCATTTGTTTTATTGTTTCATGTTGAAGTTGATACCGCCTGACCTCCCCCCCCCCTTATACATATTTTGGAATATTTGTCGGTAAATACACTGCACCCTCATCCTGCTTAAAGCTCTTCGCAACAGCCCTGGTCATTGGTTAATATCAGCCTCCTGTTCAGTGGAGGGCATTTAAACAAAAGAATCACATTAGAACCTCATTAGAAGGTCTCGTGAGATGACGAACCTCATTACTCATTAGAAGGTCTCGTGCTTGCAAAACCAACCTATTGCTTGCCTTATCATACAGCTATTTCAACTACTTTGCTATTTTGCTACTATGAAAGCTTTTCTTGTTGTCTGGAATTCCCCTAAAGTTTTTTTTAAAAAATGGGAAGAGGTGCTCTTTAACAGGCTGTTGTTGAACAAAAAATTACAGAAAAAAGCTTATCGTACATATTAACGTATCACTTACCTTACGCATATAACACTGAGCTAGTATCACTTACCCTCCTCTTTTCATGTAGTTCACAACCAAATCTTGAACGGGATCAAGTGACAATAAGTAAATAACAAAAAAAGTAAAAGATAACAGCAACAACACCAATATGTAGCCTAGGACGAAAAATACGGAAAAAACTTGCTAAACTTTAAAAATAGGGTAAGAAGGGTAGGGGTGTCAACTTCAAGATGGCCATTTATTTCACTCAAACAAGTATAGAGATTTGCCGTATAATCTGGATAAATATCAAGACTTCAGGCATCACGCTCGATAGAATTTCCGTTCGAAATTTCCATTTCCAAAACCCTTCAACTGTTAGTTCTATTTAGAGCGCTGAACCAAAGTCGCACGGCAGCAGATTCGATTCCTACCAGACGACCTATAGTTGCATTTTTCACATTTCTACGAAACAGCGGTCGCCAGACAATAGGGAGTTTAAGATGCCGACAACGAACAACGGGTACGGAGTACGGTTGAAAGCTTGTTTTTGCATTGCTTTAACAAAGGCAGACAAAATTTACATATCCCCAGAGCATACTTTTCACCGTAGCGACCTTGGCTACAGCGTAAAAATCACATTCTTGTGTTGTAAAACAGAATCAAGAACCTAGCAACGAAACCAACTACGCGACGTTGCAGGTTGGAGAGCATTTTTATAAAGAAATGATGAAAATTAAAAGATGAAACTTGCCGAACACAAAGCCATGCACATAAAACATATTTGGGATAAATTTGTTATGACAAGCATTTAGTATTTGCATACATACAACAAAATTTATTTCAAACGTTGTCGGTAGTTCGTCGTCAAGATCTTAAACTCCCTAATATTATATATACAACAGAGAACAATTTACAGTCCTGCAAAACATTTTCTCTAAATCTCGTTTTAAACAATTTCTCAGATCCTAATGCAAAAAAAAATAAGTGAAAATATTTTCAGTTTGTGGTTCTAATAAAACTTCCAATACTATTCTATAATAAATTTTTACCGAATAGGCACCGTTATATGCGCATTAATTCCTGGAACAAGAAATACTTACCCCACAAAAAGTAGCCGATCTGATAACTATGATATCTTAGTCCTTTTCCCTAACGAAGTGGAATACACCAAAGTGGTTATTTTGAAGTGGTTACTGTATAATTAATCTATACAGGGGCTATGTTTGGTCTAAACATTAGGGCGGTGTGGGTTCGTTTTGCCTAACGAAAGAAAGTTGATGTGGATCCCCAGAAGTAATACAAAGACACAAGTATCGAGTGCCAAAGGCGCGAGACATCTTGGGAGGGGGTTAGGGTGGGGAGGGGATGGGGTGGGGTAAAAGGGTATGCAAAAAGTGACTAATTAAACTATCTATTTATCTATGTTCCTCCCTTGAATGTTACTTAAGGGCGAGGGTGAGTGAGCTTTTAGAACACAGGCGTAAGTCAAGTCGCAAGTAGGGAGTCACCCATGACAAATTATATATTAAAATACTATAGCTCGCAGTCATAATGCGATATGCCAATGTAGCTGCACTGGTCAATGTGCATCGATGAATTTCCAGTGCAAGCTGTGGAAAAGTTAATTTTCACTAGATATTTACGACTTTACGTTTGACTTGATAACAAGTCATTTCTCGCAAGTACAAGTCAAGTCATAAGTCATTTTGTTCAAGTCCAGTTCAAGTCACAAATTGTTAATTAACCTGAGTATCAGGCTCTATTTTACAAATAGAGCCTGACACAAAACTTAACGTGATCGCTTTCCGCCCACAGCAAAGTTTATATTTAGTATCCAATCAAAATGTCGCAGGAGAAATTTAAATTTCACACAACGACAACAACAATCTAATTATAGCATAGGCAGCCCACTAAACGGCTGAATTTAAACGGAGGGTTTAAACTGCAGGTGTGCAGGTGCAGGTGTGCAGGTTGCAGGTGCAGGTGTGCAGGTTGCAGGTGTGATATTCTAGTACAAGATCAAAACTTGACATTCATGAAAAAAGTGTGAAGCACGCGTAAAATTTTATCTTAACTAAGTTTGAATTCTCTTTTATAATTGATTTTGTCACTCTTTGCGAGAAACGTCCGCCATATTTAATTCTTATCTCAAAAACACCTGATATCCCATATTATCAATAGTTTTCCCCATACCGCCAAAACATGTGATCACAGAGTAGGTACTATGTAACTACTATGTACCTACTATGTTCCTACTATGTACCTACTATTTTCCTACTATGTTCCTACTATGTTCCTACTATGTACCTACTATGTACCTACTATGTACCTACTATGTACCTACTATGTACCTACTGTATATCAGTGGTACCTACTCTGTGATCACATGTTTTGGCGGTATGGGGGAAAACTATTGATAATATGGGATATCAGGTGTTTTTGAGCTAAGAATTAAATATGGCGGACGTTTCTCGCAAAGAGTGACAAAATCAATTATAAAAGAGAATTCAAACTTAGCTAAGATAAAATATTATGCGTGCTTCACTTTTTCATGAATGTCAAGTTTTGATCTTGTACTAGAATATCACACCTGCACACCTGCAACCTGCACACTTGCAACCTGCACCCATTGACCTGCACACCTGCAACCTGCACACCTGCAACCTGCAGTTTAAACCCTCCGGCCACATAATAAATTATATATTTATTTGCAGTGGAAATATAATCAACAATTACACTGATCCCCGAGCCGGTGGTGCAAAGCGCCGTGCGAGGCTACTAATTCTGCATGGCTAATTATACCCGGGTATGTGAAAACATAGCGGAGTGCAAAGTTGTCCTCCATTTTGTTTATGTCATGGACGGTTTCCGATGTTATGCAGATGCACAAATACAAACTCTGTCGAAGTAATTGTTTTTAATTTTGAAAGGATGTATTTTGCTGTTTTACAGCAACGTTTTGTTTTAAATTTCGTTGAAAAGTTTACACAAGTACAACACCGTTTTTTCCCCTCGATTTTAACTGGAAATAAGCCCGCAGTTTCATGAGTTAGTGGCTGTTCAACCACGAAACAAAGTTTGTATAGTAATTCTTTTAATGTCGATGTCTTTGATCATTTAATTGTTGTTGTGCTGGTTTGGGTAAGTGTGAACATTTCAGTAGTAAAATTCCATTGCAGTGAATGTTATTGTTCATTGTAATTATTTATAACGGAGGGTTTAAACTGCAGGTTGCAGGTGTGCAGGTGCAGGTTGCAGGTGTGCAGGTCAATGGGTGCAGGTTGCAGGTGTGCAGGTTGCAGGTGTGCAGGTGTGATATTCTAGTACAAGATCAAAACTTGACATTCATGAAAAAGTGAAGCACGCATAATATTTTATCTTAGCTAAGTTTGAATTCTCTTTTTTAATTGATTTTGTCACTCTTTGCGAGAAACGTCCGCCATATTTAATTCTTAGCTCAAAAACACCTGATATCCCATATTATCAATAGTTTTCCCCCATACCGCCAAAACATGTGATCACAGAGTAGGTACCACTGATATACAGTAGGTACGTAGTAGGTACATAGTAGGTACATAGTAGGAACATAGTAGGAACATAGTAGGAAAATAGTAGGTACATAGTAGGAACATAGTAGGTACATTGTAGTTACATAGTACCTACTCTGTGATCACATGTTTTGGCGGTATGGGGAAAACTATTGATAATATGGGATATCAGGTGTTTTTGAGATAAGAATTAAATATGGCCGACGTTTCTCGCAAAGAGTGACAAAATCAATTATAAAAGAGAATTCAAACTTAGTTAAGATAAAATTTTACGCGTGCTTCACACTTTTTTCATGAATGTCAAGTTTTGATCTTGTACTAGAATATCACACCTGCAACCTGCACACCTGCACCTGCAACCTGCACACCTGCAACCTGCACCTGCACACCTGCAACCTGCAGTTTAAACCCTCCGAACCCTCCGAATTGACAGGTACCAATGACCTAATTTGACCTTGATACTGTTGATAGTTTAAATGTTTACAGTGCAAAGGTCTATTTCGGCACTAATTATAGGACACTAAAAGGCTATATGCGAAGCACTATGGTTGTATTACTCCTTTTTCCCTTCACGTATGGAACATAACGATTGCAAAAGATATATATTTTATTACTAACAAAATGTGAACTATATAAACTCTCGTTTTACATGTGCTCGAAGCAACTGTTAATCTATATATCGTCCCGCGAGTGTCCCACGCGTGATTCTTGCGTAATCATACAACTAAGGGCAGGGGCCCTACACTTTCCCCCTGGAAAGAAATGTCAAACACGACATTGATTCGATGAATCATGAAATCTCCAACAATTACAAATCTCACAAACTTATCCAACACGAGATGCTGCAGTCATTTCGGGCAAGAGTCAGTTCGTTTCTTATTACTCGTTCCACTATCGTATGTTTTCAAAAACATCGTTTCAAATTTCAAAACTAACATGCACTTAAAGTTTCTTTCGAAGATCACGATCTTCAGTTCAATACAACGTTAACGTACTTATCTAATTAAAGAACATTGTTCCACAGTACGGACAATGAGGTCCGAGGTATGCGAAGGGATTATAAGGTAGGGGGGTTGGCTGCCACATATAAGGAATGGAATTCATTGGTGGGAAAGGCATCACTCCTGGTTGACTAGGCTCTACAAAACCGAAAATAGTGTTCATACTACCAGGGTATGAAATGCCTGTGACTGGGTTACCTGGTGTCCAATAATTTAGTCTTGGTGGTGGGTTTCTGTTTCTGCTAGGTCTGGTATTTTCCATAGGTGGTGGTGGAATAGACGCATTTTCCGTTGCTGGCGGTGGAATGGTTGGTTGTTGTTCATCAAGGGCCAATACATCTGGGTTCCCGACCGCTGGTAACTCTGAGTTGTCTATCTCATCATGTCCG